>PVKA01034456.1:0-23449 GCA_004027165.1 Ctenomys sociabilis
TGAAGGCAGGCAGGCAGGCAGGCAAAAATATGTATATACACAGGGTAGCTTGGATAATTGTACTGCTGATTTTTATTGGTCTATTGAAAGGAACAGTTAATGCTAATTTTTTTCTTCTCTACAATTTCTTTGACTGATTTGGCAGGCTTATATCTGATAATCCGAACAACTAATCTGAAGACAACAATATGCAATATAACAGCCATTGCTGAATCACTATCATTTTGTTTAAATTCTTTACAGTTTTTAATGTTTTTATCATATTTTTATTTGCTTAAAAAAATTTTGTACTGTAATGCAGCACTCATTCACATGAAGTACCAAAAAGAAGAAAACAAACAAACAAGAACACTTGTCAAAATTCAGTAAGTTGATGAGATGACCAATTAACAGATTTTCACAAACTGTTCTAAAAGTACAGTGTGAGCTAAGCAGCATACACGAACTCCCAGCTGGAAAAGCTCTTGTAGCACTCTGACGTTTACTGGCAATGTCATGCTGTATCTGTTACTTCATAACTGCACATTTCATTTATAATCTGAACCTCAATTTTCTGATCTGTAAAACAAACACTTAAAAGACGCTCCTGCATTTCCTTAATTCTAAGATATATATTTTCAAGTTTCAGGGGATTTCAGATTTCACTTCCTAATCCATAAGTGTAATTAAAACCTGCGTATGATAGTACTTTGTTTTCTGAAAAGCTGCTGTCAAGAGAGGGCACTTGAGGAATAACATGTGATCTAGGTACAGGTACTAGATGCACTATAAAATCACGGACCCTCAAGATTCTTTTAAGCCCTGAAGAAAAAAAATGGCGATAAAGGGCAGCTTTTGTTGTTGTTTTTTTATCTCCCCCCTACCTCCCTTCTCAACAAAACACCTTAGGGAGCAGGTGCGGGGCAGAGAAAAGTGCACAGTGCCCTTGGAGACCCACTCCTCTTTGGTACCCACAGCCTCAGCCCCCAGCTGGTGTGCTGGCTCACCCGTGAGTCAGAATTCAGCACGATAGCAGAGTACATCCTGGCCAACAGTCCACACAAATATAAAAGGACTAAGAAAATGATTTGCTCTAATTTGCCTGCTGTCGAAGTTATTAATCAAAAAATATAAAATCAAAGAACCAAATTACTATGATGAGATGTGCAGAGCTTATTTGATATTGGACTTCTCCAAATTTAAACTTAAATTACCTGACAGAGAAGTTATAAATATTCATTAGTTAAGTAAGCCAGCAACATCAAGAACAGATCATACACGATCAGCCTTGTACACTGAGAAACCAATGGAGGGAGGGAAGACAGGAAGGAAGGCATAATAATTAAGAATAAATTTCTTATACTTCCTCTGAGAAATGAAGATATTTAATGATGTTTTTATTGAATGAGGTGTCAGTATTACTTTCCTCTTAAAACCATTACCATATTTTACCAAAGCATGACAATATTTCATGTACCAACCCTTCAAACACTTGGGCTGTCTGGTCAGGATTTAGGATCAGGCAACTGTGATACCGCCTAAGAACAGCTACGATGCACACACATAGGCCTGTTGTGTAGCTCCCTGCCAAGCTGGAGGATTTTAGCAGCAGCTCAGCTTCCACGACACTCAGTTCATTTAGTAACTGCAACAGGAAAGACAGTAAAAACGAGGTCAAAGCACACAGACTTCTACAAACTGTGAATGTGGCATCACTTGGTATGTGTCAGCCTCAGGAAACACAAACAAGCAAAGGACGGGTTTATTTTTATGCCTTTACCAACTAGCAGATTTGTTCTTCTGTCTAGACATCAGGCCGTACACAGGCAGGAAGTGCCCAGTGCTGAAACAGGTACCGAAACTTCACGGCAGGCCAGGGTTCTAGATGGAGTAATTTTAGATAACACTCATACCCTTCACTTTTTTGCCCTTGTTCCTCTTATTTTGGATAAAATACAAGTTGTTGTAGAAACCAAGCCTAATATCTAATAACAGCACAAGCAATCAACTCAAATGTATGCAGAACTTTCTAAAATTTCAGCCTAAAATATACTGATTGAGAGAGAAAAGAATCTTTCATCATTTCTTCTGCAAAATAACAGAAGACAATAAAATAGCCAAAAATCTTGTATTTTTAAATGACATAATTTAGCAACAGTAATTATTTAATTGAAAATTATTATTAACATAGGTATAATTAAAATAATAGCTGCAGACTGTTAACTCAGAAGGACTCAATTTTTAAAACATTATTAGGTCTTTGAATGGCATGGTAGTTACCAGGGCTGGGAGAGAGATGGTGGGGGTGGATGAGGAAACTGGCCAGCAGGTCTGAGTGACTGTCACAAGCGGGAGCTGTGCTGTGGCACAAGACGGGTGACCGTATTGGTAATGGTAAGCTACTGTACATTTCCAAATGAAAACAGTTTGAAAGTTTTCATCATAAGCATCCTACATAAATGAAAAATGAGGGAGTTTACCTCACATAAATATTATTCAACATATATGTATGGAAGCACATGGTACTCAGTGAATATGTGTAAGTTTTAGGGTTTCATGTGTTCATTAAAAAACAAATTTAAACAGGGCATGGTAGCAAATGCTAATAGACCTACTATTCAGGAATCTGAGGCAGGAGGAAGAGGCTAAAAGCAAGAGTTTAGGAGCAACCTGACAACACAGGGAAGTCCCATTTCGAAAATAAATAATTTTCCTAAGTTTTCAAAACAAATCCCTGAGCAGCTCCCATCCTGTGCAGCAGCTTGCTATAAGCAGCCTGCATACCTGAATCGCAAAGTCGATCAGTCCGTTGATGTTCAGTGCTGGCTCCATGAGGTCAAAGATGAGCTGGATGTGGTGCGCCAAAGGGAGGTGGTAGGACGTGCCTGACGCAAAGCTCGTGATCTGCTCTAGCACGTTGTTAGAGATCTGCGGAAGCACAAGGAAGCCAAGCACGTGAGCGACACTTCAAGAAGTCCTCCGCTTAATAAGCTAACTTAGGGTTCAAAGTACGGCACCCGATTTCATCTCACGGCACCCGATTTCATCTATGACTATTTATACAAAAGTTAAAATATATTTTCAAAGAAAGCACAACTATGCACAAATCGCTTATTAGTAACTGGAAAAAATATGAGAAATTTGTCATGAAGATCTAGATCTCAATCTCTAGTACGGCCAAACAAAAAGTAGATCTTAGTGATTCTAAATGTTTAACAACTATATTAGTTAATTTTTAGATGTTTTAAATCTGTACTAAATTTATAATAAAAATTATAAGACGCTTACCCCGATTTCACAGTATTTTATTTCAGTTCTCAACAGACTTATTCGTCCTCAACAATGATACATGTCCAACATATAATAACATAAGCCTTCCACTAGGAATTATTTTATATACTGCTATTATCAAATGGAAAAATGTTTACATAATAAGAACAAATTCTTAAGAAGGCAAAGTGACACTTAAAAGTAGTATGAAAACTGTTTCAAATACTAAAACAAGTATTTATACAATTAACTAAGGCTAAAGCATAGTGCATGGGAGATCTGAGAGGAAATAAGAAGGCAATAGACATAGAATCCACGTGTCCGCCGGGCTACCTGAGACGTCACTTGATGCTGATCGAAATAGGAAAGGAGCTGGAGTTTTGTGAAGGCAGTCTCCAGGGTTGGAAATGGTTCCTGCTTGCTCTTCTTGGCCTTTGGCCCTTCATCCCCAACTAAAAAAGCATGAACAAATGTGGGTTTTTTTCCTGCTTAAGATCTTCACATTTTAATACATCATTTTTATTAAAGTATAACATACATGGACAGAATGCATGCAATCCAAGTACACACGAATGTAATGATGTATATCAGAATGCAGCAACCTAGAAACCCATTTCGCCTCCCTTTTCTCACAGGGAACCAAGATCCTGAATTCTTCTACTTAGAACAGTAATACTCACTTAAGAACTTTATATAATTTACTGATATAGACTATAATTTTCTTTTATATATATATATATATATTTTTTTTTTTTATAATTTTCATATATGGCATCTCTGTGCAAGATAGCCAACAGAGCTAAAGATAAGAGCCCATGGCTCTGTATAACTGACCACTGAGCTACCTCTCTAGCACTCTTTTGTTTAGTTTTATTTTTGGAGGCAGAGTCTCACTAATTTGCCTAGAATGGACTCAAATTTACCCATCCCCGTTTCAGTCTCCCTAGTGTCAGGTGTTATAGACATGCATTATATTCCCAGCCACATTATACTTTCAAGTTTGGCTCATTTTTGTGCTAAGGAATACAATGCAGTAATAGTATAGCTCAGCAATAGAGTACTTTTATCCAAACATCTGAGGAATTAGGTTGAATTCCTGGCACTGCATCAGAAAAACAAACAGAAAACTGGCTTGCTGATATAATTTCGATCTGTTACAAAACTCAGTAATTCTAACTGATATACAGTATTATAATATGTATCTACACCACTGTTTGATTCTTTTCTCATAAGTGTCCAAAATTTGTGTATCATGTAAGTGCCTTTATCATTAAGTGACCTAAGAAACATCAGCTGTGCCTGATGGTGCACTCCTGCAAGCCCAGCACTTGGGAGGTTGAGGCAGGAGGATTGCCATGAGTGTAAGGCCAGCCTGCACTACATAGTGAGTTCAAGGCTAGTCTGACTACAAAACAAGAAGACCTTGTCTCAAAAAAATTAAAAAAAAAAATAAATAAAAAAATAACAATGCAGGGAAAGGAATCCCTCAGTCCCACTTTGACACAACAGGCTCCCTCAATGGCCTCATTTTGCTGGGGCCCAGAATAGAGTAAGGGGGAAAAGTACCCTGAAGTATAGCTTTCTAGCTTCTGGTGTACACACTAAGCTTTAAGTTGTAAGTTAAATTAATACAATGCATTGCCCAGAAAGTAGCTCAGTAGATCTTAACACCTTTCTGACTGAGTGCTTCTATCTAAAATGAAGGAAAAAAGGGCCCACCAAAAAACTCAGTGGATTAAAGTGCCTTAAGAGGCACAGGGAAAAGGGGCCAAGCCAGCCCTACACTCAGGGTACACTGAGATGGCCATTGAAACTGGGTGTGGTGGAGCTGAGATAGCGATTGAGATTGGGTGTGGTAGCTCTTGGGAGGCTGTAAATAGGAGGATAACTAGGAATCAATCTAGTAGTGAGACCCTGAACACCCTGTAGACCCTTCCCTAAAATACAAAAAAAAAAAGAAAGAAACAAAAAAAAAAAAATGAAGGAAAGACAGAAATTTCTCTGAAGGCACTGTCCTAAAATGAAATGAGGGAAAATTACCTTCATGCCTACCCTTCATGTCTACAGTAAGAAATTAAATCACTCTACATTAATGGGAAAGCGCTGTATAGTTAGCAGAATGAGGTTTGAAGAAAATTCCAGAGGAAATAATGCATTGCTTTTTTTTTAAAGGAAATCTTGTTAAGAGCAATGAGATCTCACTGAAGATTCACTCTTATTATAAAATATCTTAATGTATTTACAGAGACAAACCCCAAAACCAAGGGAAGGTGTGACTGCACGGTCTCAAGGGCTGACCCCAGCACTATGAATCCCAGTTGGTTGTGGAGCACCCCTCAGGGCCAGCCCCTCAGCCTGGCTCCTCTTTGGGGAAAATTTAATTTGCCAGAACAAATTTCACTTTACAGATTATTCTATCAAAGACAGAAGAAATGAGCACAACTTCACTAAACTAATGGAGAAAGAAACACTTTTATGAAATAATATTAAAAGAAAAGAGACTTTGCTTTCAACAGTAAGCAATAAATGTTGAAACCCAACATAAAAACAAACAAAGTAGGTAGCTGTTTTCCACAACAAACAAACATCAATACCAGGATTAAGAGGGGTGAGAGTAACAAAGAACAAACCTGGGCCACCCTTTGGCGCACCAGACAGGCACAAAGAATGAGAGCTAGTAATTTCAATGTATGTAAAGTGTTCAGTACTTATTCTCATAAGCACAAATTAAACATGCAAGTTCACTTTCACTGGCTGTTTACAGGTCATGAGCATGTTTAAAAAGTACCCAGTTTTGACTTTTTCACTTCTAACACCAGCAATCTGAGGCTGAAAATCTCACATCAATTGTCTTGCGGAGGGCCACTGAGATAGCTCAGCACTCTAAACACCTGCCTAGTTAAGTGGAGGGACTGGGGTTCGATCCCTGGCACCACAGGCTGTGCTGGCTCTGATCCCAGGAACACTGAGCTAGTCACCAAGACCAGGCATGGTGGCACACACCAGTAATCTCATGTCTGGGGAGACTGAAAACAGGAAGATCACTGCAAGTCTGAGCTGTGTAAAAAAAAAAAAACCTGTTCTGTATATAGATCACTTTAAAGTGAAGTTAATGTATTGATTCAGCCCTTCTAGGATGAAAACAGACTTGAAGTAGATCCAGCTAATAAATCTCACATCCACCTTCTTACTTATACAGTCTCCCAGTGACTTACACAGAGCTCGCTTCTTACGAGCTTCATATAAAAGGACATAATTGATTACTGACAACTCAGGCTCACTGTAAAACAGAAATGTGGGAATTAGTGGTGGTTCTTGATGAAATATTTATTTTAATGATACATAAGTCACAATTCATAGATTTATTTTTTTTAGTCTACGTTAACTTGCTTTCATAACTTACATTATGGTTCTTTTGAATTTTAACCTTCTTTTTAAAAAGCTTTTAAAGTTAGAAAATTATGGCCTTTTAAACTTTGAAATCTCCCTGGCCCCCTAAGCTTTGTAATAGTAAACTTGATTAATGCCTTCAAAAGAGACCCATTACAAAAACAAACAAACAAACAAAAAAAAACTAGTCAATGAAAATATAAAAGATAGTCTTGACCATGTGTAGCTGGAACCATCATTTTAAACTGAATTAGAAAGTCTTTTAGGGGAGCCCTGGCTAATCTGACCACACTCTGATCGGGATGGGTCCTCAAAATCCATTTTTGTTTTTGTATTTTGAGAAATGAAACACAACCTCATTTTGTGGGGACATAAACTTCCATTAACCTGAAGTACAGCTCCTTAGCTTCTCGTGTATACACTGAGTTTTATGTTGTGAGTTAAAATGAACACTAATGCATTTCCCAGAAAGTAGTCCAGTACATCTTAACACCTTTCTGGCTCAGAGTTTTTATTTAAAATGAAGGAAAGACAGGAATCTTTGAAGTCACTGCCCTAAGTTGTGTTTCTATTACAAGAATCTAAAAAAGCAATAAAACAATTATTTCACTATGTGAATCTGCATGACAGAAGAGCCTATTTAAAGCATTGGTACAAAAACAGGACAGATTAGAGTCTGGCATTAAAAAACTATGAAGGATGTAGGTTGAACAACAACAAAAGACACCACAACACTTATTCCCCTGCCTACTTCCTTCAGCCTCCTAAAGCCAGTATATCCATGGGATCTGCAGACTCTAATTTAGATTAAAATATGTACACCTGAATCTATTACAGGAGCCAATGCCCCCACCCTTCTTATATAGCACAAAGTAGTATCAAATATTCTTTGCTATCTAGCTGCATAGTTTCTAAATTCAATCTTCTAATGCAATTCATTTTCCCTAACAGAGAACATCAAACCAATTCAATTTGCTTAGAGCACTTTTCTTCTTCAATTTAAGTGACAAGAAGCCAAAGAGAGGGTTCCATTTCCCTCTCCACTTCTGGCTGTTCCCTCATGGTGTGGGGTCATTAACTGGCAGTGGAAAGGAGTTAGGGAAACTGATGTCAGCCCTGAATGCTAGCTTTCTCCCTGGGGTTCTGAAGACTGCTGCTTAGACAGAAAGCACCCAACGGTCCACTCCCACACTACAGTGCGTGGTGTCTATGTCTCTCCATGTGCACCTTTGCTGACAGAAGGAGAAGTTCCTTCAAATGTCTGTACCTATTTTTCTTTCTACATAAGATCTGGCATGGACAAGTTCAAACACTGAACCTGCCTAAAGACTGGATCTTCTATGGCGAAATCCATACAGAACATATTCAAGGCACATTCCCCCACACAGAGAAGCAATGTTGTTCATATAGAGTTTATGCAAACACTTTTTCCTCACACTATTGAAGTATTAGAAAAGAAACACTAGAGGAGTTGCAGGGGAATATAGATATCATATGATCACATAGATCTTGAAAAGAATAATTAGGTAAATGTGAAGCACACAGGTTAAAATTCCAATTATGGGATATAATAACATGTTATGAAAGCATAGCTTCACAGTAAATATGTAAAAAACATTGGGCAAAGAAAATTCCAAGTAAGGAAAGGTATCTCTACCTGACACCCAATTCTCTTTCTTTTTCTTAATTTATTTGGCAATGTAGGTAGCTCTCACTACTCACTATAATTCTTCTGAATATAGTAAAGAAAAAGTTCTGTGTAGATGCAGGTGCCCTGGAATCCGCTCATTCTCTAGGATTTTAGTACTATTGTACAAGAGATAGATTTATACCAATAACAATTGCATGTATCTATCTGTAAAACATGGTACTTTAACATGATGGCTCCTAGTGGACACTGGGCCTTAAAATTTAAATGCTTATTCATATTTCAATGTGACAGTCATTGAGGAGAGGAAACACTCTAGTGACAGTGGCATATGCCACTTTGATAAAGACTATGTGAAGCAGGAAGACAAAAGCAAACGCAGTGGGAGCCAATACATGAAGACTTTACCCCCTGTCTCCGTGGTGCTCTTCTTGTTTAGGATTTTCAAGATGTCTTTGGTAATCTTCTTGAGCTGATGCCTGGCTTCGTCCCGCTCCTTGCCAACACCATAGAGAAGGATCGTGCGCTGATTACATTCATGACTTGAGGATTCATCCTGAAAACCAGAAAATGTATTCTGAGACTCACTTGTAGAGGTGGGCTTGCTGTCCGTTCCCCTGAACTGCACTAACCCAGCACCTCACATTGGGTTCCAAAACCCTTGTTCGTCCAGTCTGGAACTTGCTAAAGGTAATAATAATAATAATAATAATAATAATAATAATAATAATAATTAATAATAAACCCAGCAACAACTGACTTGAAGTTTTAATGGAAGCATTTGCTGTGGGCCTACTCTACAGAGTAAGTTCTGGCTACTCAAAAACTTTGCATTGCTTAAAATTCAACATGCTATTAATTTCATATCATGTAACATACTATGTTCTTTGTACTTTCATCTTAAGGAAAATATTTCTTAGTTTAGTTTTGTATGTATAGCACTGGTATTTATTTCATATTTGGGGGAAATTTTTACTGGGTGTGGAAAAGTATTACATTTGCTTGCAACATTGCTGTTAGAAATTCATTTCTATTTATCTCCAAATGATAGAACAGTGTTTCTACACTGCAGGTCTCCTTAAGAAGGAGGTCGACAGCTAGAAATGCAAACATGTTCTAACACCAGCATTCTTCTCTCCACCAGTAAGTCCAAAAAGTGTAGCTTCTGATATGGGCAAAGAAATTATTTATGCACAGCCCAGCAGAAGTATCCGCTCACCTCTAAGTACATCCTTAGCCAACCGTAAGTGGTCCAAGGGAGCTCTCATTTTAACACACAGCTTGTAATTTTGTAACTCAACTTTCTCCTTGAATGTTATCCTGCAGGCTTCCATTTTGTAGGCACAATGTCTAGCTCTAACCGAATATAGCTCCTTTGTACAACCTCTGTACAACTTTGGCTATGCCAAGGATTTACTTTTCCTACCAGTGTCTTATCCAATGAAGCTCATAGGAAAAAAAGCAAAACTCCCTGGCACATTAGTTCATAATAAGCAACGGCAGCACCAAAGAGCAAAACGCTGAGCACTAAACATGCGCCCAGCACAAAGCTGCCAAGTATGAGGCAGTGGTGCTCTGACTCTGTGCACAGTCCCTACCATTCTGCTAGTCTTTCCATCATCCACATGCTTGGCACCCAGTTACACTTCTGGCTCCTTTTAAGTGCACTCTGCCAGAGCTCTACATCTGCACACCCTCTTTCTTTATCTTGCTGCAAACTCATGCTGGTGGCTCAAGTGTACAAACTTGCTGGACAGGGGGAGAGAAAGGGGGATGGGAGAGAGGGAGGGAAGGGGAGAGGGGAGGTCAGACACAGAAAGGAGGTGGGGTAGAGAGGAGGGATAGAGATATGGACAGAGACAGAGTGAGACAGATGGGGAGGGACAAAGGAAGGAAGGGGAGAGAGAAGAGAGGGGGCAGGAAAAGGGATGTGGACAGGGACAAAGACAGAGAGGGAGAGATGGGCAGAGGAAAGGAGAGATGGGGGACAAAGGGACAGGAACAGAGACAGAGATGCAGAGACACAGACACAGAGAAAGGTTCTCCCAGAAGGATGTTCTTATTTAACTTCCTACAAATCATTAACAGGTAGACCTAACTATAAGAAACAAAGGGGGCCAGCAAGATAGCTCAGTGGACTGAGCACCTGCTTTGGAAAGCGCTGGGACCTGGGTTTGATCCTCAATTCCACATGCCCCACCACCAGTGCCACCAAATACAAGAAAGAAAGAAAGAAAGAGAGAGAGAGAGAGAGAGAGAGAGAGAGAGAGAGAGAGAGAGAGAGAGAGAGAGAGAAAGAGAGGAAGGAAGGAAGGAAGGAAGGAAGGAAGGAAGGAAGGAAGGAAGGAAGGAAGGAAGGAGAAGAGAGAAGAAAGAGCAGGCAGTGACAGAGGGCATTAATGGGCAAAGTCTTGTATCAAGCTACACATTTGAATAAGCTTAGCTGTTTGGTTATTGTTACAAGGCACTGGTAGCACAGCTCTTTGTCTGCCAAGATGTAACCTATGAAGAGAATAGGAAGGCACTGAGAACACTACAGATCAGGTGGCACCATTTGTATGTTTAGCCATTTCACTTAAGGTGGATGCCATCTGGTTCTAAATTACTGTCTAGGGCCAGGGAGATAGCTCAATGGAATAAGTGCTTCCCTGGCAAGTGCAAGGACCTGAGCTCAATCCCAGGTTCTGCCAAAAGTAAAAATAAAATACAAATAAATAAATAAATAAATTACTGTCTATGTGAGAGGTGATGGAAAGAGTGAGCAGTTATTTGATAACTCTATAGACTATGCACTTAAGGTAAGACATGGTAGGAACACTGGGAAAATACGAGAATGAAAGTTCCGTATCTTCAAGAAGCACACAGATTCGAGTCAAAAGGTAAAGCAGCTACTGCAGAAGTGAAAGTCCATATGGGGATAGTGAGAGTTGCCTCCTAGAAAACCCATCGGCACAAGAGCTCAGAATAAACAGACCTAGCTGTGCTCAAGCAGCCCAAGAGCGGGCAGAGCGAACCATGCCTAGATCCTAGGCTGGCCACTTGGCAACTCTGTGATCCCACATTAGGAGCTTTCATGAGTCCCAGGCTCCTCCCCGGAAAAAATGGAGGAACACCACCTTCCTTGCCAGGTCTTGGAGAGAAAAATGGAAAGAAAGCATATAAAATGCTTGGAAACGGACAGGACAGGGTTTCTACTGCCAAAGGTTCGCCTTCTGGACTTCTTATCCTTTCTCCAAGCCCCAGGCTCCACAGTGCCCTGCGCTAGTCAAGTCTTCAAACACACACAGGGGTAGATCCTTCTGTTACTGCTGCTCATTCCACCACCTAAAATACCCTCAACAGCTCCGCCTGCGCTTGCCAAAATGCTATTTGGAACTCCTTGACCCTGTATGTAAGAAAACCCTCCCCATAAGACTAAGAAGGGGAAGAAGAGTTTGGAAGGTTTGTCCTAGTGTAATCCAATTACTTTCTAGGCACTGTCTTGATGTCTTTCTTCCCTGCTAGACAGTAAATTTCAGGAAAGATTTCATGTTGGTTTTATTCGTTTTTCTTTTTTGCATTCTCCTTAATAAACACCAGACTGGAACTTAGTATTTGTCAAGCACACTAAACAAAAAATCGCACTAATAAACAAACATATGCTGAAAGGAATAGGGCAGGGCTGAAGGCAAAATTGGAGATTGGTTTCATAGGAAACTCAACCTGATACAGCTAAGCAGCAAGAAAAATAAAGGGAAGAAGTGAGTGTCGAACAGGAAGTTTGAGCTAAAATCTTGGTAGAGGAACTAAGTCTTAGTGATAAGTACCAAAACCAAGTAGCAAAGGCCAAGAGACAGCTGGTGGTAGTCAGGCAAGGACTCGCTATCAGAGTCTAAGGATCAGGTGGATGTCACAATGGATTTCATGATGGACCCACTTGAAAAATGTTTTAATGAAGAAAAAAAAAAAAACATGATGAAGGCTGAACTGGTGTAAGTGCAAGGAATTTGCAGAACAGATGGCAATGTAACTACGTAGTTTCTAGTTATATCATCCCTAATGCGGGTGGTAGAGATAATGACAACATGCCTGGTGGGGAGGAGCACTGACTCCACCTTTTCAAGGCAGAAGACTGCAGAGAGGAGATGGCGGTGCACGCAGGCGGCCCACACATGGCCATGAGCACATTGATCATCACTGATCAGATGCGCTGATAAAAATGCAGGATCACAGAGACCAGGAGACCTGGGAGTGTGGGCCAGCAACAGTGTCAGCAGCTTGTTTTCTAAAATGCTATCTATGGAACTCCAAAGAGAAGTTTGTCTAAAGTGCTTCAAGAAGAAAGCAGGAAACAAGGGCTGAAGTAAGAGAGGATGATGAAATAGCGAAGTGACCTATGTTTACTACAAACTGAACATGAAGAACAACAGCCTGAGAGAAAAGAATTGTCTCGATAATCAACTTTAAACTCTTGTTTCAAAGATGTGATTCAAATAAACAAGTATTTGAAACAGATATCAAGACTGAAGAGTAGATTAAGTGGTAGAGAGGAGAAGAGACAATGGGCTCATGTTTAGATTGATGTAGAAAAGAAAGGAACATTCTGCTACCTGGGGTAGTTGGGGGGGTTCATTACAAAAAGGACAAATGTGGAGGTGAGGCGGTGGGAAATGTACAGAAGGTCCCACCAGGTCACTGGAAATGTACAGAAGGTCCCACCAGGTCACTCCCCAGGACACACCTGGGAAGCTGGGCTGGGAAGGTGGGTCAGGGCTTGCTAGTAAGGGGCCAAAGTAAAATGCCAGAGCAGCATATAGCCATCCAGGAAGAAATTGGTGATTAACCCCTAAGTGGGAATCACAGATAGGATTTGTTTCTTATAGCTAACACTTTCAGGAACATCACAATAGCTGGTACTGTCCTAGCCTTCGATGGGGACGGTACAGATATTTTAAAGCTACTTTTCTCAGTAGCCTGTAAGATTTGTTTATGTAATTTGCTTTGTACAAATAGGACCTACACTTCAAACTTCAATTAATACTGAATGAGAAAGTATCCTAAGAAAAATGCCGAGTGTTTCCAATTACCAAGGACTTCTTTCAAGTTGGTACTTAAAAGATTCTGAATACACAGTTATAATAGTAATGATCTCAGGTCAGCACCAGGAAATCCTCCTACAGTTATTCCTTAAGAAAATGTTGCTTAGGGATGAAAAAGAATCAGATGGACAGTCTCCAGAGAAAGTCATGCTCTCTCTCCCAAGTTCTCCCACTCCCGGCCTGGACTGAATAGAATGGTTTCTCATTAAGTAGGGTTCCAAAAGCTTTCTCCTCCAGATCACCTGTGGCCCTTCCCAGATACCACCTCCTGTCCATGGGCGCTTCATCAGGAGAACTATCACAACCGGGATAGGCTTACTGCATTGAAAAATCAAAATGTTTCTTCAGCCTGACATCCTTCAAAGGAAGAACAAGAGTTAACAAAACTGAAGGCTGATCTAAATCATCTTAATTTCCTTAAAGTCTCAAATGTAGCCAAAATATGGATTCAGAAAGATGTGTTCACCAGAGCTGAGGGCCCACCTTTCACCTTATTCACGTTTTCTAATAATTTACAGTGATTCAGTAACCACAGTTTTTAAATTATTAAACTAATGTATAAAGAAAACATCATCCCATTCTGAATATGTGTCCTTTTCTTCTAAATAACTATGAAAAACAGATGAAGTAGATGTCATTTTCCTGATAAAAGAAAACACAACATTTCATACTTTATCCCTACTTTTGTTGGCTTAAACGTTCAGATGAGATCAAAGGAAACACTGTACAGCCTGCCTCATTTCTAGGTGGTACAGCTAGCTTTATAAGAGTAACAAGTTTAGCTAAGTTTTTAGTTTATCAAACAAAAAAGAAAAATAAAACCAAGAGCTCTCAACACGTGTCTTTACACATTATTTCTTATAGCTGAGTTAAAGGATACACAAAATTAACTTGAACAAAAGAATTCTTTAGTTCTCAAATTCTTTGAGAATCCTCTATGGATTTGGAAATACGCATTTTCAAAAAGGCAGTATAATTTAAGAATCCTGAATTTGTTTCCCTTTATGAGGGGAAGACTGACTTACAGAATATAATCATTACTTTCTTATAAGCCTTGTATCAGCTGTGCAGTAAAGAAACATCCCATGAACATGCTGTAGAGTTTATAATGATACAAACACAAGTATAATTCTCATTTTATTTAAAGAATGAACATGCTGTAGAGTTTATAATGATACAAACACAAGTATAATTCTCATTTTATTTAAAGAAGTGTAGTCACTGCACATGCATCATTCACCTCTCATTCCCGGGCCTCACGATGTGTGTCCAGGGGCAGGTTCATAGGTCCTGTCCACACACAGCTCCTACAAAATTGTCAGCTTTGAAACCAGATGACTGGCATAGCCTTCAATTAATTCGAGAGCTTTGCTCTTCTCTCTCCTTCATTCAGATGAGGATAAAATAAGTACTTCAGCGAAGAGCTGAGATGATGACTTAATTCATGACAATAAATAAAACAAATGTCAATTATTACTATTTTAAAACAAAAAAAAAATCTCTTTGGGGGGGAGGTGTGCTGGGAATCAAACTCTGGAGTTGGGCTTGCCAGGCAGGCATTTATGCCACTGAGCTATGTCACTGGCCCTATAAAATCTTTTTTAAGTAGTAAAATTTAGGTCCTGAACCAACATGTAAAAAAAGGAAATTAAACTTCAATTTAAAATAAAAATTTACAGAATCTTTCTTCAAAGAAAGGTCTACAGTCTGGCTAATGCTCCTAGATGTCCCACAGATGAGCACTAGGAAACAAGTGGAATGAGTGAAGCTGAGACTTGTAAATGGCTTCAACTTCAGGGTGCCAACAAAATTCTGACCTCCCTTTAGGCCAGTGCCCCTTACATCTTAAGTGCACCTGGGCATGCAAAGCTCCTTAAAACACAGGAGGTCGGCACACATCAGCCCCTGATTCAAGGGAACCAGGTATAGACCCAAGAACATAGGCTTCTATGTAAGGCTCAGTACTTCAAGAACCAATGTGGAAGAAATTTAGTAGTCACAAATACAGACACAACACTCAAAATTCAACAGAAAAGACCAAAACATGCATCATAATAAAGGGACCCACCCTATATTGTCCTCTGCTAACAGGGCACAGTACAGTTGGAGACATGCTACCTTGTCCATGCAAGATGTTCTGGCGGCAAGTGTCACCCCTCTAGTTGTGCCTTACCATATCTGTTGCCCTTCAGGTTTAAAATAACCATTAGTTAACATCAGCAATGCAAGAGTTCTGTAATTTAATATTATCATTCTAATTTCCCCCAAATTCAAAGCCATATAATTTAAAAAAAAAAAACTGTTTATATTTAAATCCTGTTTAAGAAAGGCATGAAGGATAAAGTTGCCTTATACAATATATCTGGCAATGGATAAAACTGCTTTTCTTTTATAATGTAATTTTGAAATCTGATCATTTATAATGGGAGGAAACTACAAAGAAGTTAATCAAATACAGATTTAAAATAATGACATTATTAACCAGGGAAAAACAAAAGGCTTGCCGTCCCTAATCAGCACACATTCTGGGTTAATGCAATTACTTGTTAGAAGGTAATATATCATTAAGGTTGAGGCACGTCTTCAGGTGAACAACCAACCATCTCTAAAAGCAAGCTTGCAACCTCCGGGAAACCAACTCTGAAGGCTTGCCCTCCACTTGGATATCCACTTTGCGGGGAAAATAACCCAAAGAACTCTAAGGAATAATTCAGGCTTCAGTAAAAAGTCACAAGATTTTTACACTGCTTTTTAGTAGATGACTGCTCAGCCACCTTTGACCCTCATCTCCCAGGATAAAAGCAGAAGTCCTAAGAGCAGGCAGATGGAAATTCAGTGTCTTCTTAGTTTCGAGCCCACAGTATTGACAGTAATCTCATTGTGAAGTTCTTTCTCTCTCTCTCTCTGTCTCTCTCTCTCTGACTTCTGAAGACTTCACTGATGAAAACTCAGCAAATTCTTAATCGCAAAGTGTTTTGACAACTACGTTAAGACTTTAGAAGGACAATACCAGGTGCCAGTCTGCAAGCCACACTAACTACTAACACGGAGACATTCAGATCCTTCAGATCAACAGAAAAACCAGGTAATGTTATATATCTAAAAGTACTTGATAAATATGTATGTATACTATGATGGCTATATAAGTTTTATAAATTTTGCATTAAAAAACTTAAATAACTATGCCACTGCAAGGACATACTTGGAAAATTAAAATGCAAGTCACATTAATGGTATCAGAGACGAACATTAAGCCTTTCAGTAAGAAAATATGCAAAGAACAGAAATAAAATTACAAACGCTTTTATTTATTTTAATAATGAGATTTAAGTAGAGTTGGAGCCAAACTTGTCAGAAATATTCATTAAATAACTTATTCATGCAAAGTAAGCTACATAAAGCACTGCTGAATCTGTCAGAGAATGAACAACTGAGAACTGCAAAGCAGTAGTAAAGAAGATTAAAATCAATGATCTTGTATTGATAAAATATTGAGGTTAGTTCAGTTATTTTTAAAGAGTTAAACAGAAAGGAGGTTGCAAAATTGAAACCGACTTGAGATAGGGACATTTTAAGTGGTTTTGCTTCTAACAATTACAGAATAAAGAAAAAAATTTTATTAATAATTTGAGGATTTTAATGCTACCTTTATTATATAAAATCTTTCACATGAAAGTGGTTTTTCTTTTTCCCTATTAATTTAGTTTTATTTTCAACATGACTATGTATCAGGAATGGTATTTTATGTAGAACTCATTTTATTTTACATGAAATAAAATATCACAAATTTCATCTCAAGCTTCAAAACTTAGACGCCAAGTAGCAATATTCAAGTCACTGGTTAATTTTCTTTATAGCTGATTTTCGTGGTAATAAGAAATCAGAAAAGATGTAAGTTTCCTATTTATTGTAGTTACCCTTCTATACTCCGAACACCTAAAAAATGTATCCTGATTATTTTATGGGGGCCAAGTAATGACCATATTTATCTAGGTAATGCCTCATTTTTTTTTAGTTTTAAATTTTTAAAAGAACGCTATTCATAAAACTTATGTAAAACTTCAAATACCATCTAGAAAGTTGGAAGTGAGACATACATGACTTAAAAATATTTAGAACTAAGTAAGTATTCAGCATGAAGTTGACTTTTGAAGGAATGAGTGAGCAATATAGGAACAGAAATGTTTCATAATTTATAAGAAAACATTTCGGCTATTTTTTCCTAGTCAGTATTTAATAAAATCCTCAAGAGTGATTCCACACCTGATTTCTCCTACCTTCTAATTTCAAATTCTAGTGGACAGCTGTTGATTACTTCTCTTCCATACATTTGAGAGTACTGGAGTAAGTGAAGCCAGTAATAAGGGTGGTGTAGGATGCAAAGGTCATATACGTGTAAGAGCTTAAGATCCCAACAGGCATGGAAGTGAAGTTGAGAAAGAATATTTTGTTTTTTTTCTGGCTTTTATATGTAAACATAGCTAAGCTTAGAAGAAGATCAAAATTGCTCTAAAAAGCAGATATTCAACATACAAGAAATGTAGAGCACCCCAAATATCATATCATTACACCTGGCTATAGTAGGATATTTGCTAAGATTAAATATTTTGAGATTCTATTTTCTGTGGTCCTATTAATTGCCACAATAAAGAACAGAAATCTCAGTGTTCAGCGAAAGTTGTGCCTGAGAGAGTTGCACGTATCGGTAACATTAACATGAAGTACTGAGACTAAAATAATCGCCCTCCCTCCCCCTCTAGGCAGCCAAGAGGAAATGGAGGCCCCCAGCAACCTCACCTCGGTGCCTGGGAACAGCAGTGGGTGTGCCAGGGACTACAAGATCACCCAGGTCCTCTTCCCGCTGCTCTACACTGTCCTGTTTTTTGTCGGACTCATCACAAACAGCTTAGCAATGAGGATTTTCTTTCAAATCAACAGTAAATCTAACTTCATTATTTTTCTAAAGAACACAGTCATTTCTGACCTTCTCATGATTCTGACTTTTCCGTTCAAAATTCTTAGTGATGCTGAACTGGGACCAGGACCTCTGAGAACCTTTGTGTGTCAGGTTACTTCTGTCGTATTTTACTTCACAATGTATATCAGTATTTCATTCCTAGGACTGATAACTATTGACCGTTACCAGAAGACCACCAGGCCATTTAAAACATCCAACCCCAGTAATCTCTTAGGGGCCAAGATTCTCTCTGTTATCATCTGGGCCTTCATGTTTTTCTTTTCTTTGCCTAATATGATTCTCACCAATAAGAGGCCAGGAGACAAGAATGTGAAGAAATGCTCTTTCTTCAAATCACAGTTTGGCCTGGTCTGGCATGAAATAGTCAATTATATCTGTCAAGTCATTTTTTGGATTAATTTTTTAATTGTAATTGTATGCTATACGCTCATTACAAAAGAACTTTATAGGTCATATGTAAGAACAAGGGGAGCAGGCAAGGTCCCCAGGAAAAAGGTGAATGTCAAAGTTTTCATCATCATTGCCGTGTTCTTTATTTGTTTTGTTCCTTTCCATTTTGCCCGAATCCCATATACCCTGAGTCAGACCCGGGATGTCTTTGACTGTGCAGCTGAGAACACTCTGTTCTACGTCAAAGAAAGCACTCTCTGGTTAACTTCCCTGAATGCATGCCTGGATCCATTTATCTATTTTTTCCTTTGCAAATCCTTCAGAAATTCCTTGATAAGCATGCTGAGGTGCCACAATTCTGGAAACTCTCCATCCAGAGAAAAAAGAAAGAAAGTACAGGATAGTGGTGACCCAAGTGAAGAGACTCCAATGTAAACAAATTTCCCAAGGGAGTGTTGCAATCTGCTCGCATTAGGAATCCTCAGAGGAAAGCACTGTGTAAAAATGTCAACACTAAGGAGCAGCAGGGTTCTTCACAGTATTTCTTCAATAGATAATTACAAAAGTAATTTTCACTGACTTTTCTGATCCTAAAAGCTATCTTGAGATGCTCGAAAATAACTTACTCTGTAGCTATGTAGTAAAAAAACCATACCTAATCACTGTGCTGCATGAAAAACAACAAGGAATTCATGATTTGATAAGCTTCTGCAAGTTATCATACAATAAGTACTGTAATTTTTTAAGTCCATCATTCATCACAATCTTATTTTTGTATTAACAGAAAAGGGCAATCTTATATAACCTATTTGCCAGAAAAATGGTTCTTACTATGATGTTCACATCCTATCCCCTAAGCAAATCATAGCCTATTATGAGATTTTCAAAAAATTTTAGGTAGATAGGTAAAGTCATAACTATTGACTTTTAATTATCAAAATCTTCAAGGATTTAAACTAATTGAAATGATATTTCATGGGACTGAATTTTTTAATTACTCAGACGATAAGAGATTGAAAGAATGCCTTTCTAGTAAACAACAGAGAGAGTAAATTAAATCATTAAAATCAGGAGAATAACTTTTATAATACCTTATTAATAAAAAATTAGGGAAGTGAGTTTTACTAATATTTTAACAACTTCAATAATACAGTACCATCATTCACACTAATATTTATTAACTAGCTTCTAGAAATACTGGTTGAGTTAATAAATATTTCCCTTTACTAAGAAAAATAAACAAAACATGATTGCAAAGCTGTACAGCAAAATTACTATGAAGAAAGTGATTACTTGGCATAGCTTCATTTATATCTGTGTGTATAAGATAAAAATTCACATTAAACTCTGCATCACTTTGTTGGCATTCTTTGTCAAAGACACTATACACCCTCCTCCCATAGAATTACAGCAAGCATTAGACCCCTTAAAGAACCCCTTTACATGCTACTGTGAAGTCTCTTCTGAAGAGGTCACCTCAACAAGGTGACATACAATGGATCAATTTAGTCATGCTTAGAGCGTACAGTCTGATTTCACAAAAGCCATTTTTATTCATTAATTGAAACATGGTTATTTATGGGGTATGGTGTAACATTTCAGTATATAAATTTAATTTTCACATCAAGGTCATATGTGCTATTTTTAATATAAACAGACTATGTAATGGTAGAAGTAAAATTCACTTATATTAATTATTTATGATGCTCAGAAGTGACTCTCAAACAGAAAGTGGAACAAATATCAATATCTAAATATATGTCAAAATAAAAAGTGTATGCTGTGATATAAAAATGTTTGCTGAACTTTAATAATATTCAAAAACATTATAATTTCCATGGAGTTAAATTTTGGTACAAGTTTATGGACTCCCTGCAGGCTCCCAGTGGTATGTTTTCTCAAGCAGCCGCATTTCCTACTCGGCCACGGGTACAAGTGAGCGCTGGATGTCAGTGAGATACACACAGACGCCGGTCACGCAAGCATACGTATTCTGTGTACTGCTGGGATAACAGGAGTGGCCGTTTCTGCCACCTAAGTCTACTGTAGTATCAGATGGGTACGCAATATGTTCCCTAATACCAGGACATTTGATCTGGAAGAGAAGCTAGACAGCAGCCAGATTCATCCATTCAATTCACTCTGCATGTGGGATAAACGAAGGGCAGCTCAACCTTTCAACCCATTCCAAGTCAGGACTCCAGAGTACACTAAAAGGGACCTCTTTACGGTGCCAACCAAGGACGGCAAATGAGAGCATGCTGGCAAGCTACAGAGTAGACAGGAATGACCTCCACAATACGGAATGACCTTCCGTATTGGACCGCACTAATTTGCTGAAATGACATTTTTCCTCAAAGAGACAGAAAAACTACACGCGCTCTAAGTTGGTATAGTACCATGGGATATTTTTATTAAAAAAAAAACTACTGTATTTGGAACTACCTATCATATATATTCTATGTCATATTTTGTTCAAATTTCTTTATTCAAAGACAATAAGTACCATATACTCTTACAAACAAAAGATAGCCTATGAAGTCAATATTTATTGAGTGCTACCTATAACTATACATACTATGTCACTGTCTCCAGCTTTAAAATTTTTAATATAATAAACTTGATATTCCACAATGACTTTTATTTGTACAAAAATTACAGATATGGTGAGAAAGTCAGAAGCCAGAGAGACAACATAGCCTGCAGCCTCAGTAGCCTCTTTACCTTGTAGTCACTCATGAAAGCAGTCTGTCTCAGGGCTTCTTACAGGAAACAGCACAGCAGAGCTGGCACCTTTGGCTACCAGGCAAACCACAGCTTACCACTTTGCACAATTTACAATGTAAGCATGTTCTCACACTTTCAAGAGCTTCTGGAGGACAATTTCATGAAACATGAAATTCACATTTCAGCCCCCACACATAGGAGTTCAAGCAGCATGATTGTGTCATCCAGGTAATTAGTGTCTACAGCTGCTTTCCGGCGACAGCAGCAGAGTGGAGTTGTGGTAATGGAGACTGCCAAGCCTGCACAATTTAAATATTTCCTACCTCGCTCTAAAAGTGGAGGCTGCCATCCCTTGAGACAGCAACATACGGACAGAAAGACAGGCTCTGCAGAAACAGACCCATCTTCTGTTTTATGTATTTGGTACAGGGTCTCACTGTGTAGATCGGAGTTGTACTGATGCTCCTGTCTTCAGCACCTCAGTGCTCTGCCTACACAGGCGCTTTAGTCCACTGAGCTAAGCTGGCCCAGAGCCATCTTTTTGTACACAGAGGTGCTTCAGCAGCTCCACACAGTAAAGAGCTGATCACTGCCAGTGGGCAGTGTCCAAAGTGGGATTAAATACTGCCAGTGGGGATAAAAGTGTGGGAACACAACAAATAATAATAAGCAGCTTAATTTCTAAAACTACATTGGGCAGTAGAAAGTAGTTCCTAGGAGAAACCCAAGTGGCCATTCATGTCCTCCTTATAAATGTATACACTTGGCACAGTTTTTACTTAAAGTTTCTAATGGACTGAGAATATTTTCATCACATTAAAATACAAAATATAGGGGCTGGGAGATAGCGTAATGGTCTAAGTGCCTGTCTAGCAAGTGTAAGGACCCAGGTTAAATCCCTGGTACTGTATGGGGTGAGGCTTCCAGAACCCCAGGCATGCTGGCCACTGTGTCTGGGCGTGGGGGCACATGCCTGTATTCCCAGCGCTGGGGAGGCTGAGGCAGGAGGATCACTATGAGTCTGAGTAGCGCAGCAAGTCCTTGTACCACATATATACACACATACATGATTTAAAAAACGTTAGTTTTTCTGTATTTTAGGGAAGCATCTACAGAGTGTTCAGGGTCTCACTAGTACATCGGACTTGTAGTCATTCTCCTGTGTACAGCCTCCTAAGAGGTGGGATTACAGGTGTGCACCACCACACAGCCGTCTCAGCATGACCCAGGTGCAGGACCAGCATGGCGGGCCAGGGGGATTAAACCCCTTAAAAAATATTTTAAGAAATATAAAATATAAAATATGCACATCCTATCTATAAATTTAAAATACATACATATAATATATAAAATATGGTATATCTTTTTAACTCTGAATTTTTTAATTTAATTTTTATTCTTTTAAAGAGAATAAGAAATGATAAAAGAAAAAATTAGAAACAATATAGAATTTTACTAAATAAAACGAGAGAAAATCAACAATGGTTATTATATTACATATTGCTGTTAATTATTCAGATCACCAGGTATAAACATGTAAAATTGGAACCAAAAGACAAAAAAAAAAAAAAAAAAAACCTAAAATAAGAGAAAAATATTTAAGCATCATTGGTCATTTTTATAGGCCAGAAAAAATTTCTAATTGAATTTAAAAATACATAATTCAGTTTTAAGGACTTCTACTCTTGGTGGGAGTATGAATTGTACCATCTTTTTGAAAATATCACTCAACATTCTGACATATAATTTTTGACCAAGATATCCTACCTGTAGAAAATTTCTTATAAATGTATTGAAACAAATGCTCAAGAATATATGGGCATGCATTTACTTAATAGTATCACTCTTTAGGGAAAACCTGGAAACTAAATGTTCCCAGTAGCAGCTAAACTAAACTATGTTAGATTTATATATTTATTTTTACATTTATTATAAATGTATGTTGCTTTTTAAACTATACCTATGTATACTAACATAGGCCTAAACAAA
>PVKA01034457.1:0-23448 GCA_004027165.1 Ctenomys sociabilis
AGGTAGACCTTTTTCTGTCTTTCTAAACAGCAGAGTAACAGCATTTACACAGCCTTTATGCTGTGTTGTGTATTGGAAGTACACAGGGTATATGTAGCATATGCGGAAGGGAGCCATTTCATAGGGCCCAGAGGACCTAAGGTCTTGGTATCCTATGGGTATCCTGGAGCACCCACCCTCACAGCACAGAGGCTGGTAGCCTGGTGTCTTGTCATTGTCACTTTCAGGGTAGATTTTCATGCTGACATCACAGCATCTGGAGGTGTCTTGTGTCTTTGAAGTCTGTGTTGTCACCTGTGTTACATTAGTGTCTCTGTTGCTGAGGAAGAGTCCAACAGACAAATATGCCGGTCTGTGAACCGTGTGTCTGCTGGTGGGCATCTGGGTTGCCTCCTCTGGGAGCTCAACAGTAAAGCTGCTATGAGTGACAGGTGGTGAGGGAGGCAAGTGCCACATGAACATACACTTAACTTGAGAACAGGCTAGCAGGTATCTTCCAGGTCCTGGTGCCATTTTCTGTGGGTGTTAGCAGTATTTAAGTAGCTAATCCTTGGTCACTCTAGGCTCTTACCAATCCTCAGTGTTTGGGATTTCCTTTCTGCTGTACCTGTGAATGTGGAGGCCAAGTCATCTTCTCACCCTGCTCTGCTGTTGCTGTAGAGCTCAGGGCTGTGATTTGTTTATCTTTAACCAGGGATTGAACTCAGGCCCTTTAGCTTGCCAGGGAAGCACTTATTCTACTGAGCCATCTTCCCTGTCCTTATTTATCTTTTTTTTTTTTTTTTTAATCCATTCCTGCAGGGGAGGTAGGTCAGTGGCATAAATGCTTCCCTCATAAGCACAAGGTCCTGAGTTCAGTCCCCAGTAAAAAAAAAAAAAAAAAAATCCACTCCTGGCCAGGCATGGTGATGCATGCCTATAATCCCAGCAATCAGAAGGTTGAAGCAGGAGGATTACCAAATAATTCCAAACCAGCCTGGACTACATAGTGAGAACGGGACTCAAATAAGTAATTTTGTTGTTGTTGTTGTTATTATTATAGTTTTTGATGGTGCTAGGGAATGAAACTCAGGACAACCTTGTGCTTTCCTGCTGAGCTGTAGTATGCTGTACTGCTGAGCCATGTCCCCATCCTTAATTAATTGATGTTTTAAAAATATTCTTTTTTTTTTCTTTTTTTTTTTTTTTTTTTTTTTTTGTGGAACCAGGGATTGAACTCCAGCCCTTACGCTTGCCAGGGAAGTGCTTATTCCACTGAGCCATCTCCCCTACCCCTTAAAAATATTTTTGCCAGGTATCATTGTATACTCCTGAGTTCCCAAGATATGGAAGCTGAGGCACTGTGATCATAAGTTTAAGGCCAGCCTGGGCAACTTAGAACCTGTCTCAAAGTTTTAAAAAGGCTATGACGTACCACAGCATGGCCACACACACACATAGGCTAGTGCTTGCTTGGTGTATAGCTCAATTGTGGAGTACTTATCTGTGTCAAGCATATGCAAGGCCTTGGGTTCAGTCCCTAGCACTGAAGAAAAAAATAAAGACATGAATATAAATATATTCTGTATTTGTCTGTCTGTCTGCCTGCCTGCCTGCCTGCCTGCTTAATCTACCTTATGTAGAGACTTAAATCTATAATGCCAGCTACCCTGGTGCTCTCCCAAGCCTGGTATCTGGGTGGCCTTGCAGGATCAGCAGCTCAGCACACAGCAGAATGCATCCTCTTTTAGGGAGGCAGAAGAAAGTGCCAGGAAGAAAGAAAACCCGGGCCAAGTTGTCTGTGAAAAGTAAGAGTGCAGGTGCAAGATCCAGGAAACGCCAGCATCGAGTGAAGAAGAGAAAAGGGAAGATGGTGAAGGTAGAGGCATGGGGTGGGGGTCTCTAGACCTCACCAGCTTCCAGTGGGGGAGGTGTGGGGGGGCGTGTCTCCAGGCCCTCTGGAATAGTGGTGCCCTTGTCGGGCCAAGTGCCACCCCATGGTAGTGGCTAGTGAGGTTGGTGGGCAGATGGTGTCCTGGAGGGGACTGGCAGGAGTGGACTGGGCAGAGTGCTGTGCATGAGCAGGCTAGGATCCTAGGCAGGGCAGCAGGCACCATGACTTCGAGGACAGATGCCCTTGCTTTCTTTCCTTTGGCCCATTTGATATGTGAGCAGCCCTACCTGGGGCCCTTTTCAGGCCCTCTGTCCTCAGAGTTTTAGTTGTTGGCCACATGTCTGTTGTGCCTTCCTATGAATTCCTTCTTAAGATCATTGTTCATTTCTTATTCTAGATGTATCTTTATAGTGTTGGTTTAAATAAAGGTAGGGCTTAGTTTTAATGGAGCTGACATGTGTGGGAGGAGTGGGCAAGGGCTATGGGGCAGTGCCTAGAACATTCCAGGATGTTCCTGGGCTCCCCCAACTTTCCTGTTGCTTCTGCATGTTTCTGGTTCTGCTCTTTCTTTGGTGGTTAGCGTCTGGGACCATGCATAAAGGGTTCTGTATGGGGTTATGCTGCCCAGGGAGATGTCTCCACTGGAGGACTTGGAATCTGGAGGAAGTAGTTATTTTTATTTTAGCAGTTTAGGAGTAATTTTAACTGAGATGATATTTAGGGTCATCTGCTTTTCCAAAAGTCATTGTTAACATAATTCTGTCAGCATTGGTTGAATTTTTTGTTTGCTTCTTTGTGGGTTTTTCCTTAAAATACCACATGACAATACCACCAGGGCACCTACAGAGTCTGTATGTAGATGTCAGTGAGCTGCCAGTACTGCTGTGGGCACTGCTTAATGTGTGATGTATTGATGTGTGCTGGGGGCCTGGGACTTGGCCTGGCTGACCTGCTCTCCTTTACCTTCTCTGCTTCCATCCAGAGGGAAGTCACAGCTCGCTCTCGCATCGCCCGGACACTGGGTCTCCGTGGGCCAGCCCAGGGCCACTGTATGCCATTCATGTGCCGACCAGTGGATCCCTCGCTGGGGCTGATGCGGGCAGATATTGGAGCAGCTGCTCTTTCACTGTTTGGGGACCCCTATGAGCTGGACCCCTTTGACAGGTGATTGAATGGGTTGTGCCTGCCAGCTCCTGTTAATCACTCTGGGCTGTGGGCACGGGTCAGCCTTAAGTCTTGAATTTGTAAGATGAAGATAGTGCTCCCTACCCTGAGTCCTTCTCAGATTCATACAGGCAGCACACAAGCTTAGAGGTCACCGTCCCCTTGGTGTGTGTCTTCTCCAGCACTGAAGAGCTGTCTGCAGAACCCCCTTCTCCTCTGAGTGCCAAGAGGAGGGCTCTGTCCCGCTCGGCCATGCAATCTCACCAGCCTGTGGCCAGGCCCATCTCTGTGGCGCTCTCAAGGTGTGTGGCAGCAGTCTTGGGGGGCTATGGCAGGGCCCCTCTCTGTGGCTCCAAAGATTGGGTGTGGCCTCAGGGAGTGTAGCTGGCCTCCCTGCCAGAGTGATCACTTGGCCGGATTCTTAGGTGTGACTCCCTTAACAAAGAGCAGAGTGGGTAGAGGTGCTCACCTCTTTGCCCCTGCTAGCAGTGGAGCCACCATTTGAGTGACTTTAGTCAGTGTCTGGTGTTCACACTGGTGGGTAAGGGCCCCTCCCAGGGGAATACAGGCCCGGGCTGGGGCCAACTGTGGTGGTGGGTCTGTGCCCACAGGAGGCAGCTCCCCACTGCGCTCCCAGAGCCAGCCATGGAGGTGGCCCCTGTCCCTGATTTGCTGGGCAGCATCCTGTCAAGTCAGAGCCTCCTGATGATGAGCAGTGCTGATGTCATCATCCACCGAGATGGCTCCCTGAGCATGAAGCAGGCAGGTGAGGGCCTGTAAGCATTTTCTGTGTTTGAGGCTGTGCTCTAAGTGTTACTAATGGTTCAAGGTTTCCAGCATGGGACACAGGTGCAAGTTATGATTTTCTCTGCCATTTCAGCACCCTTGAGCTGGGTTAGATTGGGCCAACATTTCCTGGGAAGCTCACAGACCCTCCATTTGTATAGCTCTTAGGCAGCATGGTCAAGGGTAGAACACAATCTAGTCTCAGAGATAGTGGCCCAGCAGAAGAACTTGGCTAGGAGGGGTTCGGGAGCCTTGGGCCAGGCAATAGGGGCCATGTCACAGGCAGGTGTGAGAACCATCACAATCACTGAGCTGCTAAAGTGGAAATGGTTGCTGTCTGACCTCTCTTTCAGTTCCAGGTTCTCTTCAGAGAAGGCCAGAGGGTCTGTCCAGAAGGAAAGAAACATCCAAGCTTGGGAGTAGCCTGCAGTCCAGAGTGCCAGCCTCCAGGAGCCCAGCTGGAGGGCTCAGGGAAGACCGACTGCAGGGCTCTGGGCTGAGCTGCAGGGGTGGGTCGACCCTTCCCCATGCCTCTGCCCTCACCGAGCCCCCTGTGAAGCAGGACGTGCCACCAGTGCCTGGGTCTCAGCAGAGCCTGTCAGATGGCAGTGGGCCTGGCCTGCAGCAGAGTGGCACCATTGGCTGTAATAGTATCAGCAGGCTGAGGATGCCTCCTAGGTCTGTGTCAGCTAAGAGTTCAGGTGGCCACTCTAACTCTTCACCTAAAAGGGTAGCCCTAGGACAGGCCCTCCTCTTTCCTAGGAGAGCAAACATCTCAGAGCTGCCCAGGATACCAAAGCTCCACAGGGATGGTGGTAGTAGCAGACAGGACAAAGCTCCAACCCATGGGCAGAGCATTGAGATCCCTAGCACCTGCATTAGCCGTCTGACGGGCAGGGAAGGGCCTGGGAAGCCTGGGCAAGGCCGGGCAGAGGGCAAACCTAGCAGCAGGGGTCCCCAGGAGTCCAGCTCCAATACTGGTGGCTCCCACCCCTCCACCCCCAGCTCTCACAGCAGCTTGGCCCCACTGGGGACCTCAAGAGGAAAGGGCATTGGGTCAACTTTTGAGAGCTTCCGTATCAATATCCCGGGGAACACAGCACAGTGCAGCCGACTGTCCAGTCCAGGCTTCTGTAACACCTTCCGGCCTGTAGACAGCAAGGTGCAAAGGAAGGAGAGCCCTTCTCCCCTCTTCTCCATCAAGAAGACCAAGCAGCTCAAGAGCGAGATCTACGATCCCTTTGATCCTACAGGCTCTGACTCCAGTCCCCCTAGCAGCAGCCCTGAGCATCTTGGCCCCAGCCTGCTGCCTTCTGAGATTACAAGAACCATCTCCATTCACAGCCCTAAGGCCCCTGCATTTCAGACTGTGCGCTGTGTTACCTCTTACACAGTGGAAGGCGTCTTCAGGACAGAACCCAAGTCCCCTGTTCAGACTACAACCCGCATGTGCAAGCTCCAGGGCGAGGGGGCTGCCGAGGGCACCTCTGACACAGAGCATGAGCTGGGGGAGGAAGGTCCCACAGAGAGCCAGGGCCTGCACCCCCAGAGACAGAGGCTGTCCCCACCTGACCCCTGGGACGATGAGGACGAGGCATCTCACAGCACTTTCTTTAGCTCTGAGGCGCGGACAGTGACCTGTGTGACTATTGTGGAGCCAGACAGTCCACCTACTGTGGATGCACCACAGGCCACCACCCACAGGATTGTGGAATTTCGGGCTCCATCCCGCTCCCGCTCCACCTCCAGCTCCCGAGGCAAGAAGAAAGCCAAGAAGAAAAGGTCCAAGGAACATTGGAGGTCTCACTCCCGGTCTCCCTCAGGCTCCAGGGACAGGGCTTCACGTTCTGTATCACCAGTGGTGGAGGAGCATGCCAGGAGGCACCGGGCCAAAATCAGGGACAGGAGATCTTCCAGTGACCGTGCCAGCAGTCAGGAAAGAACAAAACGGAGGAAGACCAGGGACCGGGTTAAGGACCGGAGACGGAGCTCATGGGGCCAGGACCGGAGGAAGTCTAGGTCACACTCTGGCAGTCCAGGCAGTTCCTCCTGTGAGCACCACAACACAAGGAGAAAGAAGAGGCACCGTTCAGGATCTCGGCCTCGTGGGTGGGACTGCTCCCCCCACAGCAGCTTGGAGAGGGTCTGGCGGTCGAAACATCCACGAGAAAAGAGCCGCGAGTGGCCGGACAGAAAAGAAAGCACAGCCCAGCCCCGAGAGAAGAGGAAATGGAGATCCCGCTCCCCTAGCTCTGAGCAGAGGGCACGGGAGGCCCCACGGCCAAGTGTCCATGAGGTGCGACCACCCTCACTGGAGAAGAAGGGGACATTGAGGGAGGCCTCCCCAAGATTCCCTTCTGAGGAGCCGAGGCAGCAGGAAGACCCACCAGGAGAGCCACCCACTTTGCCAGAGGTGTGTGTCACACCTAAGGTGCTCCCAGCTCAGGAGGCCCTCCTGCCCCCCACCCCTGTGCCCATTCCAGACCCTGAGGTGCAGGCCCAGTGTGCACCCGAGGACCTGGATTATGGCGACTCAGTTGAGGCTGGCCACCTCTTTGAGGACTTTTCAAATGAAGCCATCTTGATGCAGCTGGATAATATGAGCTCACCTCCTTCCCCGGAGAGTACGGACTCTTCCCCAGAACGGACCCTTCCACTAAACCCTATGTTGTCTCAGACTGGCTTGCTGCATGATGCCACCTTGCCCACCATTCCAAGGGAGGTATCAGTGATCCATGCTGAGGACAATTTGCAGTTCCCGCCCCAGGCAGAGAGTCTTCCAGGGAAGCACCTGCCTAGGAAGGATGTGGCAGAGACAGCTGCCACAGTCCCTGGCCTGGATGTGTTGCCCATGGTCCTGGACAGCCCCTTGGTGAGTGGGAGGGCTCCTGAGCCAGACAGACTTGAGGAGGAGGGGCCACAGGTACCCCTGCTGCGGTCTCGAGCCCTAGTAAAAAGGGTCACCTGGAACCTTGAGGAGGCTGAAGGCAGCACCTTGGCCCTGGACAGGGCTCCAAGTGAGTATATGCTTCCTGGGTCTGCTGATTCTCGGGTTCTCTGTGGGTGGGTCCAAGAAGCAGTTATCCCAAACTCCCACTTTCCTAGTTAAACCCCAAGTCCTGTTACTGACCCAAGGCCCCTGAATTGGGTTGATACCCTGGCATTTTCCAGCTAGGAAATAGCATTCTGGCCAGGGCAGAGCATGGGCATTGACCAGCTCGTGTTGGATTCTCAGGGACACCACTTCACAAACCACAGAAGACCTGGGAAGGAGCCTGGAACACAGAGGATGGGATCCCCATAGGGGCCAAGCATGCATTGTTCCCTGAACCATCCCCTTCTGGCCAGGCACTCCTAGAGCCTGGGTTTTCTGGCATGGACCCCTCTCAGGTGGGTGCTGGGCTGGTGCCACCTCTCAAGGCACTACAGCCCTTGGGCCCAGCCCTGTGGGCTCTGGGAGTGGGCTGCCATGGGGCTGTGCACTCACAGGTTTGTCTTCCTCAGGTGTACAGCCCTAGCATGCCTCCTGCCCCATCCCAGCCCTCTGGCGTCCCACCTCATGCCCTGGTCAGCCAACCCTCTGTCCAGTTCCTCCTGCAGGGCAACCTGCCCTTGGTGGGTTGTGGGCCTGCACAGAGCTTGGCCCCAGTGACTACCATGCTGGCCACAGCTTCAGAGCCAACCAGCCAGGCCAATACCAACAATAACTCAGAGGAGAGAACTGCCACTCCCAGGGCAACTGGGGAGAAGACCAAGAAGGAAGAGGTGAGTGTGCCCTGGTCTTGTCTCCCTTTGAAGTCTGAAGGGTTTTTTGTTGTTGTTTTTTGGCATTGGGGATCAGACCACCCAGCCTAGAACTGACCTTCCTGGGATAAGTACAGTGGTAGAAAGCACTGGTGTTGCCCTTCATACTCGTGGGCTGGAAGGCAGCCAGGGTCGCAGGCCTCAGGCACATGTGTCTCCTTGCTCCCAGTACATGAAGAAGCTGCACATGCAAGAGCGGGCAGTGGAGGAAGTGAAGCTGGCTATCAAGCCCTTCTACCAGAAACGGGAAGTGACCAAGGAGGAGTACAAGGACATACTACGCAAAGCTGTACAGAAGGTGGGCTATGCTGTGGACCTGAGAAATGGCCAGTGGTCTTATGGTGGGTAGATTGTTGCCATTCCTATGGATGCAGCCTCCAAGGGGCTTGTGAGTACAGCAGTGGGCCATCCAGTAGCAGTGATCCCATCTCCCCATGTCTTTTGGAAAGACTGAGGTAATGGAGAGGGTGTTTAGGATTGCCCTGTCCATACCTATCCTATAGGTAGGAAAGCAGGTCTAAGAGGAGACTGGCTATGGGACAGGTCTCAGGCTTCCTCCTGACTGGGACAGACGTAGGGACCCTCAGCCAGCCATGTAGTGGCAGAGCAAGCAGCAGTGGTGTGATTGGATATCTGTGTATCCCATCTTTCTCCAGATCTGTCACAGCAAGAGTGGTGAAATCAATCCTGTGAAGGTGGCCAACCTGGTAAAGGCCTACGTGGACAAATACAGGCACATGCGCCGGCACCGGAAGGTGGAGGCCACTGAGGAGCCCCCTGCCCCAGGGTCAGAGGCCTGAGACATTTCTGTCCTGCTTCCTGGCCCAAGGCACAACTGAGCTACCAGCCTCCTGCTTGTGGGGGTCCTATGACAGCATCTGCACCAGTTTTGCTCAGTTTAAAACTGGACTTTTTTATATGTATATTATAGTTTCCATTGTGTTGTAATTTATCAAGAATGGCTTATCTTTAGAAATCTCTGTGACTTAATACTTGAAAGTGAAGCCTTTATAGGCCAGGAGCCTGGTGAACAGGGCTTAGACCCATCCCTCAGGCCTGTACCCATCCATGGTGGGAATAGTGGTACACTTATTTCTACGTCCAATTGTTTTTTGTTTTGTTTTGTCTTTTTGAGATGGTCTCACTGTGCAGTTCAGGCTGGCCTTGGCTCACTTTGTAGCTTAGGCTAGTCTAGAACTTGGAACAATCCTGCTTCATCCTCCCAAGTTTTACAAACAGGCATGCATCACCATGCCTCACTTCCCATTGCTGCTAAAATTGTGAGGCTTGCACTTAGCCAGCAGCTGTGTAGGAGGAAGGGTTCAGAGCTTAAGACCAGGAGGCTTGGGGTGCAGGACACATGATGTTGCCCACACTCCCCAGGGTACCTGTCCAGTAGCCTCCTGTCTCTAAGGTATGTGGCTTAGTTCTCCTTATCAATAGGATAAAGGGGTGGGTTTCTATGGGGGCTTACAGTGTGCTTTCAGGGGGTTACCCCTTCCAAGGTGGGGCCCTAGCTGGTCTTGTAGGGAAATAAGGAACAGTTTAGGCCCCACCAGAGCCCAACACAGACACTGAAGACTACCCGACTCATGGCAACACTAGTTCTTGGCTCTTTATTGGGGGCAGAGGTTCCAGCGCAGGTCAGCTGGTTGCTCCAGCTCCATGAGGATATGCTCAATGTCATCATAGAGACTGCTGGTGTTCGATAGGCACAGGCCCAGGCTACTGCTGTCCAAGGAAGATGTACCCTCACGCTGCACAATCTCCAGGTATGCCCTGCACAGCCTTGGCTCCACCTATAGGGAGGCCGTCTGTCAGGGCACCCCAGCGTCATTAGGGCTGCATACCAGGACCACCTGCCTCACCTTCACCAGGATCAGGCTCTTCTCCTTGGGCCTTCCTGCTGAGAGGTCCTGACCAAAGCCCAGGTAGATGGTATAGTGGGGTGATCCTTGGCGCTGCCGGGCCCGGAACTCTTCGAGCTCTGCAGGAGGGGTTGGGTAAGCAGGGTGGGTCCCAGGGTCCCAGGATCCTCCAGGCAGACCCCTTACCAGGCCTCACCTCGAAAAAAGGTGCTGAAGTCAAAGATGGGGGTGTTGTAGTTGCGCTCCAGCAGCTGAGCTGGGTTGGAGGGGCTGGCAGAACCCTGTGGGCTGCCCACCTCCCAGTACACCTTGCACGTGCCCATGCGCCGGGCCCACAGTGCCACCCCATCTAGCTGCAGCTGCAGCCCAGGGGCCACATGCTGTAGCAGCTTCTGTGTGTAATGCAGCTGTTTTTGGTCTGGCAGCTCAGCAGGGCTGGGAAAGAACACCTGCTGGGGCTGCAGCACCTCGCTGCCTACCCCCAGAGGGCTGTACAAGAACACACAGCTGGGGTCTCCCACCACTGCCTGCAGCACCGTTTGACCCTTATACATGATGGTCACATCCAGGGTCCCTGGGCTGGGTTCTGTTGCCAGGGCCAGGGACTTTGGCCTAGGATAGGGCATGGGCTGCACTGCCCATGCTGCAAGTGGCTCCTCAGGAGGTTTCACCAGGCCTGTGGTGGCAGAAATACTCAGGTTACCCTGCTGGACCTCTCCCTGATGGTGCCCACAGTTCTTTGCAAGGGTCAGTCCTTGAGACAGACACAGGTCCAGCCACCCACAGGGCATAACCCCTCACCAGGAGCCTGTGGTGGAGCAGCTGGGTTTACAGTCACCAGAGCAGCTTCCTGCAAGTTTTCTCCCAGGAAGCTCTGCTGTAGAACCTGAAGCACGAGGTTTCCTATAGCACCATCCTCAGTGGGTAAAAGGCTTGCTCCAGTGGGCTCAGCATCTCTTGGCAGAAGCAGCTCCAAGGGCTGGGGAGATGGCCCAGTGGAGTAAGTGCTTCCCTGGCAAGTGCAAGGGCCTGAATTCAATCCCTGGTTCTGCCAAAACAAAAAGAAAGGCAGCCCCAAGTGCCCGCCCCCTCCCAGGAAGACCATCAGTGTGAGAAGCCCCCAACCCTGCCACCCAAGAAGAGGTGGAAACTACCTGTGTGGGCAGGGCACCTCTTAGTATCTCTTCCTCCCCCAGGTTCCTGGCTGGGCTTTCTGAGGGGGAGAGGGGAGTGGCTTGAGGACCTGAGGCTGTCCCTAGGCCAACATCAGGCTTTCTTGTCCCCTCCCTAGTTACCTGGCACCTGAGCAGCCCAGGGGTCTGGCAGCCTCCCAGGCCAGTACCAAACCCTAAGTGGAGACGGCATACGTTTGGGCCCTAGCTCCCCTCCGTGTAGGTCAGGGATTTCTAGCGCCAGGGTTCCCTTGGAGCCAGCTGACTCATAGCCCTTTGTGGGTGTTCGTCACCTCTGTATCCCCGCTCCAGGCTGACTGCATACACCTTGTGCGGGTCGACAGGGTCCCCTGAATTGTCCTCCTTCCTCACAAAACACTGCGTGCTATGCAACGCGCAACGGAAGTTGGTTTTCCAGCCGGCTCGTTCCGCAGCCTCAGCCTCGGGTGGTGGCGGACCACCCCCACTGCTGCTGGGCGGCCACCGGCCTCGAGCCACTGCCCAGGCCTGGGGAGGGGGGATAGAGAACGTGGGTAAGGCTGGACTTCCGGCGGCATGGGGATCTCTGGGGCAGGGTTAGTTCCCACCTTGAAGATGCGTGCATCAGCCTCACTCAGGTCCTTGCGACCAAAATGCTTCCATGGCACGCGGAAGACAGTATGTGCCTCGTCCAGCCACTGCAGCCCCTCGTAGCGGCCGCTGCTGACCTCGCCCAGCAGCCATTCTCTGAAGCGTATGCGCTGCGCTGCCCTGTGGGCGGGGTGGCCATGCTGGTTAGCCCAGCGCCACGGGGCGCAGAGCCTGCCAAGGTGGGCAAGGATCTCACCTCTCGGGGGCTATGGACATGGCTCCTGCTGCGAGGTTGGGGTCGGGCGGTGAGAGGCTATGGCCTTTACAACCGGGGAGGTCAGGGTTCTGTGTCACTTAAGGTGTCAGTTGTGGCCACAGGTATCGTGGCCAAGTGTTACAGATGTGACCAGGTATACAGGGTCACAAATGTGGATGAGGCTTAGAGCCACCTCAGCGTGGATTCTGGGGCCGAGGTGGCAGTTGATATGACTTCAGATGCGGGGGTGTGCGCACGTGAAGCCACAGGTGTTGGCCCAGCGTCCGGCCTGCAAACGGTGACAGGCAGGACCCTGCAGGATGGAAGAGAAGCTGCAGACCGCGAAAGCGAAAGCGAAACCGTGCTCGGTGGGGAAAGGGAAACTTCCACCGAGGTGGAGGGAGAGCGAAACCTAACAGGCGTTGGGGAAACCTAACAGGCGTTGGGGAGTTGCACCTACATGCCTGAAGGCACTATGCTGGCCAGGCCCAAGACCCTGGTCTGGTCAGCCCCCGGCCCCGGCCCCAGCACCAGCCGCTCTGCCCCAGCCCTCTCTGTGCTCTGCCCTTGCCAGTTGCTGCCCGTAGAGTGGACAAGGGCTCCGCGGGGGGCCCAGCTCTTCTCACCTCTCTGTGGGTCAAGGATCATGCATACCTGGGTGCCGGAGCCGCCGGAACGGGACGTTTCAGTTCTTGGAGCAAAGTGGCAGAGGTTATATAGAGGGCGGAATTGGGGGGGGGACTTTTGAGGGCGGAGCCAGTGCTGCAGGTTGGGGAAATGTTCTGGGAAGTGGTCCCTGCATGCCCCACTGTGGAGGCGGGCCCTGGCGCAATGCAGATGCCCAGAAAGGAAGGGGAAGCCCGGATCTCAAGTCAGGCCATTTTTGTTCATGGGAGGTGAAAAGAAACAGGGGTGTTGACTGGGTTACATCCAGGGCCTGAAATGAAACTTTTGGGAGGAGCTACGGGGCCACCTGCTCGGTCACGTTGCACCTGGCAACTCCTGGGCATAGGGGGTAGTCCAGAAGCGCCACAACCCTCCCAGTACTCATGGCAGACCCGAGATATAATGGCTCCAGAGTTGGAGTGGACACTTTATTTTGTGGGGAGGGGACAATAGGAAAGGGGATAAAGCATCAGGTAGTGCTAGATGTAGGTAGAGTCGCCCAGCTCGTCACGGGGACCCCTGTTCTGGTCTGTGTCCTCTTCGCCACTGCCCTCCGAGCCGCCATCACCATCCTCACCAACCTCAGCAGTGTTGAGGACCACAACGTCGGCTTCTGCTCCGATGTCCTCCCCGAACCATACGGCCTTGTAGCCACCCTCAGGTCGCCGCTCCTTGGTCAAGATGGACCTCACGGCCGAGGGGCTGTCTCCAGTGGCTCTGGTAGCCACAGGAGACTCAGGGCCAGGGGGCTGTAGGGCTTGGGGCTCAGGGTTGGGCAGCTTGCGGCTGAGGGGCTCGGGATCTGGGGGTGCAGGCAGTGTCTCCACAGGCGTGGTGTCTAGTTTGGGGCTAGGGGCAGATGCTTCAGTATCTTCATGGTCTACCAGGAAGGCCTGATTGTCAAAGCCGTGGGGTGCAGGCTGCTGGGGGCCAGTGAGGGCATCAGGTATAGCACCTGGGTTCCAGCTCCTATGGGCCACCCTGCACTCCCACTCCTCTGCCCCATTACTGCCTCAGTATAGTCGCTCCCCACTTCCCATCTTTTGTTTCCCCCCTTACCCCATCCTTGCCCTATGACTTGCATCCCTGCCCTGGCCCCAGGCTCACCGCAGCTTTCTCGGAGTAGCAGCGTAGCTGGGGCCCGTAGTGCTTGGAGAGGAGTACAGCCAGGCCAATGAGGGCCAGCAGCAGCAGGGCACCTAGCACCCCTCCCAGAACTGCCATGTCCACTGTGGAGAAGCGCTGGTCCCCTGGGCCGCTGCCTCCCATTGTGGTGCCATCTCCTGATGTCCCTGCAGAGGCCCCGTGGCACTTAATATTGGAGGAACACAGTTCTCCCCTCACCAACCTGCACTAGCCTGTGCACCCTGAAACAAGTCAGGCTGGAACTGTCCCCCAGAGCTGAGGTTCCAGGGAGTGGGTGCTATGTCCTGCCAGGAGACCCTCTGGGGACAGTGGAGCCCAGGCCACTGTAGGAGGGCAGTGTAGGAGTCTGGCTGACCAAGGGAAGACACTCTGTGGCTTCCACATCAACTCACTAGCGCCTCACTTGGACCAGGTGCAGCGCCAGCTGCCCAGTTTCTTTGCAGATGTCTCCTTGTGGCTAGCTAATGTGGCTCCTGGGTTCTGTGAATGTGTCCCAGAGACCATACCCAGTGGTCTGCACACCAGGCACCTGGCCTATTTACCTCAAACCTACCAAGGCTCCTCTAGGGAACTGGTTTGGTTTCCATCCTGGATTCCAGGAAGGTATTATCCCCTCTACACATGTAGCCTCCCTGTGTGCTGAGTTCCCCAAGTCCTGTAAGTTGTACCATCTTTTCTGACAGTGCCTCACTGTGTTGTCCAGGCTGCCTCAAATTCCTGTGTCAGGTGATTCTCCTTCCTTAGCCTCCAGAGCAGCTGAGACAACAGAAAGTATACTACACTTGCCGGTATCTTTTTTTTTTTTTTTTTTTTGAGACAGGGTCTTACTTTGTAGTAAGGATGGCCTTGAGCTCATTATATAGCCCAGGTTGGGCTTGAACTCCTGGCAGTCTTCCTGCCTCAGCTTCCCATCCCAGGACTAGCTTATAGGCATGTGCCACCATGTCCCACTCGAATCTTGCAATCCTCATTTCCAACCTGTGTTTTTCCTAATCTTTATAGAAACTTTACATTTTAAGATCTAAATTACAAACAGCCCTGAGAATTGTGAGGCTCACTAGATCCCACAACTGGCTGCTGCCCTTCTATCTTGTTGAGGCCCTAGACCCTACTGTATCCTGGGTCAGACCCTCCTTGGGTTTTTGTTGTGGTCCGACTGGGCCAGCCTGTGTGGACCCATTCCCAGAACATCCCCAAGACCACCCAGAGCCTTAGATCAGGAAGGCCAGTGGAGTGAGGACTCTACCTGAGGCTGGGGAGCTCCTGCTAGACCAAGCTGACATTGGCTGAGAGGTCCCTGGATTCAGGGTCTGATCTGAGACTCCCCCAGGAGTGGCTGGCCATAGAGAAGAGCCAGTTGCCACCCTGGGGGTCGTCCAGGAGGTCCCTGGCTCTGAGGTTTGAGCTGAGACCCCACCGGGAGTGGTCGGTGAAGGGGAGGTGCTGGCTCCCACAGCAGGGAGCCCCCCAGGTGTAGTAGTGGCCAGCCTCAGCGTTGTGCCTGAGGATAGGTGAGGGCCAGTGGCCCCCTCAGGGCTGGTCACAGGGGATCCTGGAGAGGTACCAGGGGGTCTGGAGGCTTCTGTAGAAGTGCTGGTTGAGGGCCTGGTTGTTCCTCCAGCTTCTGGGGTTTGAGGGATCTCTGAGGGTCCTGGGGGATCAGGGACAGCACTTGGGCTTACCTTTCCCCATTTGCCCCAGTGGAGGAGCTGCCAAGTTGGGGGACCCCAAAGCTTACCTATGGAGGGAGGTGCCAGTTCTGAAACTGAAATCTCAGCAATGGTAGTTGCTGTGTCACCGGTCACAGTGTTTGTGGCTTCCACCTGGGGCAGGAAGGGTGCTTGACCTTGCTGAGACTCTCTGAACCCTGCTTCCTGGGACATGCCTCCTGACTCACCTCTGCATAGAAGATTCTCTCATGATCCAGTGCCATTGCTGTCAACACGGTCTCTCCGTTCATCCGGAACTCAGAGCAGTTAGTGATTCGGTATGTGATGGCTGAGTTGAGGCCCTGGACATGGCCACAGTGGTCCTGAGCCTCAGCTACCCCAGGTCCCTCCCAAGCCACCCACACAGACAGGAAAATAATCCAACACAGAGACCCGCCCATGTCTTGGGGTTCTTGCTGGGGCAGAGGGGGTACATACTGGGAATTCAGGGTCCTGAGCCTGGATCCTCAGAGGCTGAGATGGGGAGGCTGTGTCCCTGACAATCACACCAGCGCTAGAGCCAGGAGCCACTATGCCATGGTACAGGCTCTTGGGGAAATGAGGTGGACTCCCAGTGGCGGAGCGGGCCTCCACAGTCACCTGGGTCACTGAGTAGCGGGCCTGATCAGCCTGGTCCCCCTGGGGAGACAAGAGGCAGCAGTAGCCAGCAGGGAATTGAAGGTGGAACTGAGACTCCCATCAGCCACTCCACATTGCACCCACCCTGATCAGCAAGATGAAGGTGGTGGCCCTGGGGACCATCTTGACCATGGTGAGATTGCCAGAGTCTGAGTCAATGGCAAAAGTGTTGTCTGTGTTCCCTGGAGGGATGTGAAGCAGTCAGGGCTGGTCCCTAGAACCGAAGTCCAGGGTCTGAGCTGGGCTGGGGCTGGGGTTGGTAGCATGGGGAGCTGGGCCAGGTCTTCACTCACCTCCCAAAATGTTGTAGATGATGTGTGCGTTAATGCCCTGGTCCCCATCCACAGCATAAATGGGTCCAGGATGCAGGATGAGGGGGGATGGCTGTGGGGACAGGGAACCTTATGGATCAGGTACAGAGGGGCCCATGTTTTGGATGGGTGAGTTCCTGGAGGGGTTGGGTTCCTCACGGCCAGATATCTGCCTGTCGGCACAGCTCAGGCTCCTACTGGCCCCATGGCAGCCTCAAGCTGGCTTGAGGGGCAGCTGCCCTGGGGCCACCAGCCTGAGCCTGCAGGGCCCACATCCTGGCCAGGCCCCAGGCCTCCCCAGGACTTTCTCCTGTCCACCCACCACCCGAAGCTGGAGGCCATGATCACCAAGGAACTTCGTACACATCAGCTTCAGGAGCAGAGGAGAAACTGCTCCCGTACCTGGTCCCTACCTGTGCCTCCTAATACCCATTCTAGACTCCAGCTGATTGGGGCTGCCCTTCCCCAGTGTCCCCTGGAACAGCCTTCCTCCAGGCCTCCATTACCAGTATGTGCTCTATGGGGACAGCCCCGTGGTACTGGGCCTGAATGCAGACATAGCCATCTGAGTAGGAGCAGGGTAGGAACCAGGGTGGCCGCAGGTCAGCCGGCTGCACATGCAGGACCAGGGTGGCCGTGGCTGTGTGGTGGGGCTCCACGTTCTCCTCCCGTGTGTCCTGCAAGAGCAACCCCTGCTGTGTCAGCCTGGGATCCACTGGAATGGGGCCCTGGCAGAGCTGACGTGCTGGGCACACAAGACCTTACCCGGACCAGCAGCCGGAAAGTCATGCTTTGCCACTGGTAGAAGTCCAGGGGCCGGTCTAGCCGCAGGGCAGGGCGGTTCACCCCCACCAGGGAGAAGAAGCTGCTGGCTTTCTGGTGGAGAGGAACTGCCTGAGACCTGGAAGGGAGGATGGGGCAGCCAAGGGGTCCATGTTGGAGGGCAGAGTGACACCAACCGAGGTCACTTCCTGGAGGGTGTAGTACAAGACGTCCTCTTTGTCTTTGTCGGTAGCCTTCAGTTCGCTCTCAGGGATGACTGTAGAATTCACTTTGGTGTCCTAGACAGGGAGGGATTCAGTTGGACTGGGTGGGCTTCTGGCCTCCAGTGACAGGGAAGGAGTCCCACCCACATGCAGAGGCTCAGATGGCAGCAGCTCTGGCTGCCCAACTCACCTCCATCACATACCACTCCTTGACCTCAAAGGGGAACTCTGGGGCATTGTCATTGACATCCAGCACAGACACCAACACTAACAGCTGCGTCACCTGTGGACCACAGCCTGTCAGCCACCCTGTCCCTCTAGGTAGTGCAGCTGTGCTCCTGGCCTCATCCTCCCTTTTTCCTCCATTCACTCCTTTCAGTCATTCCTTCCTTTGCAGATCCACCCAGAAGCTGGTGCTAGGCCTGCAATACACCCCCTGCAGGGCTTCAGGCCCAGCTAGGGCTCACAGTGAACAGAAAGTGAGTGGCAAGGTTCAGCAGAAAGGGCCAGCGCTCTGGGAAGTGAGTGAGGTCTGAACAAGGGCAGCAGGGTCCCAGCACAGCACACATTCGCTCATCTTCAAGAACAAATCCAGGAAACCAGACTTGAGTACTTAAAAGATACTTTTGGGGAGCATAAGCCAGATCATTAGGTGGACTCTGCCTCTCCCAGGACCAGGAGTAGAACCTGGGGCTTGGTGCACATCACACATCAGCCCCCATGGCTATGTTTAAGGAAGGGATCTTGATCTGTAAGGGACACATACCAAGATCTTGAAGGTGACATGCTGAAAGCAGGGATGGGGTGTGAACCTATCTCTGAACATTTCCCTAGCAAGAAGCTAAGAATGGAGTGGACTGGGCCAGGGTAGGCACAGGGCAGGGTGGCCCCATCACCCCAAGAGGGGACGCTTCCATGCAGGACAGGGCAGGTAGGAGGAATGTGTGTCCCAGGCTGTGCCGACGTTTGGCTTTAATTGTAAGTCGGGACAGGCCAGGAAGCTCTGGGCCAGGCTGGGCTCATCATGGGCAGGGATGGGGTGGACCAGGCAGGCCAGAGGGAAGATTCCAGAGATGATGCACAGGGCCGAGGGCCTGGAGGGACTTAGGGTGAGAAGGTGGGCAACAGGTCCACCTGTCATGCAGGATGTGCAGGATGGGGGTAGGGCAGGAGGAGTACAGCCTCCCCAAGCACCCACGGAGGCCCCTCAAGGTGCCAGTGTGGGGCTGGCGCCCGGGGATGCCTGGCAGACGTTGAGATGATCCTTGGCTGGCTGTGTGGGTCCAAAGCTCAGGGCACAGTCTGAGCTGAGGCAGTGTGGGCGTAGTCAGTGGAGGCTGATGTTTGACAGTTGAGGTCACGAAGGAGCACCTGGGGAGCTGTGACTGGCTGGCAGAGAAGACTCACCACTGTGTTGCCCCTTCTGCACTCCAGGTGAGCTTCCAGCATGGTGTTCTCCTGCAGGCCACATGGGTCTGTGACCCCCAGTCCAACCGGCAGGTGCCCCCCAGAGTCCCCATCACTGTCACCCTTGAAGCTCCAGCCTCTTCTTCCCAAATCATCTTCATGGGAACCCCAGCCTATTGCCCATACCTCATAATCAGGGATCACGTTGAGGAGTAGCTGGTTCCCCAGGATCTGGAAGGCAGAGGGTGTGGACGAAGATCCCAGGGTGACATGCTGGCCATCTGGGATAAAGATGTTCACTAGGGGCCCAGGGCTGGTGTTCTCCTCGATGCTGATCAAGTTATTGTCCACTGAGCAGACTGGAGGCAGAGAAGATGGTTGACTCCTGCCACCCCTGCCATGCACCCACCCCCATGTCCCGGCAGCACCTACCCTGGCCCTGGGCTGCTGCCCCTGGGAGTTGGCTGGGCACCAGGAGCAACAGCAGGGGGGCCCACAGCAGGGCCCTGGCCCCCATCTTGGCGACTGTCACCTGCCGGAAGATCTGGCAGTCTGCAGTCCAGGGCTGGGCCTTTCCTGCCTCAGAGAACTTTGACCTGGCAGGTGCCACCCACTTTATGGCCCCGATGACGGCTCCACCAAGGGGGTTTCCGCAGGCCGGTCAGGCCAGGCTGCCACCCAGGAAAGGACCTGGGTGTCATTCATCCTGAGCCAGGCTTCATTCAGACATCCTGGGGAGGGGTGATTCAACCCAAGCACCATACAGGGTGTGGAAGAATTGAGGCTGCTGGGGGCTAGAGGTCCGGGACAGACCTAGGACCTGAAGACAGTGCTGGGATAGCCTGGAGGTGGCTGTGGAAGGTAAGAGGTCCAGGGCAAAGAGCAACAGCCCTTGGCTTTGGCTCATGTCCTTCCCCACTGCTACCTGCCCACTCCTTTCCTCTGGCCAAATCCCCAAGGCCACCTCTTGGAGTGCACATCCCCAGTATTCCCCTCAAGCTGCCTCTCTTCACTGTCTGAGGGACAGGCTTGTGTGTCCTAGGGTACCCCCTGCCTGTTAGCAAACTTGATGTGTATGCAATGCAACCTAGTGGTGAGGTAGGAGGGCTTTGAGGCCCCTGAACTCTCCTAGGGCATCTGGTGGCATCTCTCATCCTCCCATTCCCCTCCACAGCTGTCCCCAGGGCCTGAGTTGGTGTCAGGAGAGAGGCAGGGCTCCCTCAGACCTCTGTATGGCACTCAGTACCCACCGAGCTCAGGTGCCCCCAGTGCTGCCACCCCCACTTCTATCCAGTGTCAGTGGCACCATCAGTGCCCTGAGCCCCTCACCCTGCATTGTGCTCCAAGCCAGCCCCTGGGTGCCTTCACTCTGGGGCCCTGAATGTCTTTACATCTCTGGTGCACCCAGCCCTGTGTGAGGGAGGATGGTTACTGGGCATGCAGGCAGCGCAGAGATGAGGGTCAGGTGCCTTGGGGCCCAGGGTTCGAGGCTGGCTACTGAGGTAGAGGGACAACCCCACACCTGATGCTCACTGAGCAGACACACAGTCGTGGGCCAGGAGACCTGGGAACTCCTTCCTTTATTGTGATCAAGTGTAGCCTGCCCTTGCCCCTGCCCCTGCACCCTGCTGGTGGCTGAACTCCTCTTCCTCCTCTTCATCAGGGCGCTGGGTGGCTCCAGCCAGCCCAGGAGGCAGCCAGAGAGATGGGGCGTGGCCCAGGGGTCCCCCCAGGGGCCTCCTGCAGAGACATCACCTTAGGGACTGGACTGGCACCCAGCCCCCCTGCCCTCAGGGCTGACCAAGGGCCTCACCAGGCCTGTGGAGTATGCGCGTCCAGCCACAGCAGGCACAGGGAGCTGTCCACAGGCTTGGACCTGGCAGTGCTGTTCTCTAGGTCCTGCTCGCTGTCCCCCCAAATCAGAATCGGGCCTGGAGATGGGGGCAGCGATGCGGCGCCTATCCCTGTCCCAGCCCACAGCACATGCCTGCTTGCCCGTCCTCCTACTGTTCCCCTGGCTGCTCACCTGCGCTTGCCGACCAGGCCCTGCAGCAGGCGCTGCAGCCGGGCGTTGTCCCGCAGGCGGCTGAGCTCACTGGTGAACGTCCCGTCCGAGTGCCGAGTGGCCCTGGGATGGCAGCACCAGGTCAGGTTGGGCAGGGTGGGGACGCTCGCCTGGGCCGCGGGGCTCACCTGGGAGGGGCGGGGCGTGCAGCGGGGCCCCTGAGCAACAGCAGCAGCAGCAGTAGAAGCAGCGGCAGGGGCGGCAGCGAGCAAGAAGGAGCCATGGTGTGTGCAGCGCCAGGCACTGGACCCCAGATCAGTGCCGTGCTTTATAGGGGCCCTGGCGCCGCGCAGTCGAGACGCATCGACAGACAGGGAAGGTCAGGGCCGCCCCCACAGCTGTTGCTGCTGCCTCCCCCCCTCCACCATGAGGACACAGGGCTCTGGGGTGCGGCCACCAGCTGGCGTTGAGGCGGGCTAAGGGGAATGGCGGCGCCAGGGTGGGGGTATTGGAGCCCTAGGCAGGGGTGGGGGGCCGCCTGGAGACCTGCTAGACACTGGCCAGGATCAGAGCCTTCCAGACCTGGTAGCCCTGGCAGTAGGCCCTGCAGTTAAGGGGCGGGGAGGGAACCCTGCCGTCCAACACGCGGGACTGATCTACTTGACAGTTTAAAGCTGATTGCGGTCCGTGTCAACGTGCCCTCGCTCTCACGCCAGCGCCGTCTCTCGCTCACCAAGCTCTAGCCAAAGGAGAAGGGGGTAAGGAGGTCCCTGTACCGTGGCTCGTACCAAGCAGACTGCCGGTAAATCCAGCGGTGGTAAAGCGCCCAGTAAACAACTGGCTACAAAAGCCGCTCGTAAGAGTGCGCCCTCTACTGGAGGGGTGAAGAAACCTCATCGTTCCAGGCCTGGGACTGTGGCATTCCGTGAAATTAGACGTTATCAGAAGTCCACTGAATTCTGATTTGTAAACTTTCTTTCCAGCGTCTGGTTCGAGAAATTGCTCAGGACTTTAAAACAGCTTCCAGAGCGCAGCTATCGGTGCTTTGCAGGAGGCAAGTGAGGCCTGTCTGGTTGGTCTGTTTGAAGATATCAACTTGTGTGCCATCCACGCCAAATGTGTAACAATTATGCCAGAAGATATGCAACTAGCAAGCCGCATACGTGGAGAACGAGAGTAAGAGTCCACTATGGTGGTAAACATTTCATTCTCAAAATATATTTTTTCCTCTTCTTCCTGTTATTGGTAGTTTTGAATGTTAGGGTTTTTGTTTTTTTGTTTTTTCGTGGGGTCAAAAGGTACCTAAGTACATGATTGCAAGTGGAAAGTAGGGGACAGAAATCAGGTATTGGCAGCTTTTCCATTTTCATTTGTGTGTGAATTTTTATCTTCATGAGGGATGTAAAGCATTAGTGCAAGTCAAAAATGTTTCAGTGAACAAGTTTCAGCACTTCAACTTTATAACAATTATAAATAAAAATCTATTAAATTTTTCTGGAAAACGCCAGCATTTGGATTTTTTAAAGACAAGTAAATTTCTTATTGACAGCAACTAAATGGTGTTTGTAGCATTTTTATCATATGGTGGATTCTATTCAGTCACTATACTTTTTTAACTGAGTTGGCTTACATGCTAGTACACGTTTTTAATGTTGTCTGTCTTTCTGTGCTGTTCCTGTAAGTTTGCTATTAAAATACATTAAACTGTAAAAAAAAAAAAAAAAAAAAAAAAAGCCAATGGTACGAAGCCCAGCTGACTGTTGCACACCAGTCCTGTCAGGTGGCATTTTAAAAATCATTGCAAGGGCCAGGCCTGGTGGCACATGCCTGTAATCCTAGAATTTGGGAGGCTGGGGCAGGAGGAGTGCTTCGAAGAAAAGAAAGAAAGAAAGAAAGAAAGAAAGAAAGAAAGAAAGAAAGAAAGAAAGAAAGAAAGAAAGAAAGAAAAAGAAAGAGTGAGCAGGTTGGTTTACAGATGACAGTGTCAGGTTATATTTTATTTTAAATGTGCAAACCCAGGTTGCAGCCTGAGTCAGAATTTCACTTCTTTATGACTGCATGTGCTTTGAGTATAAGCATGTGCAGTGCTTTCTTTACCTACTTGTCTGCTGAACATTTACTTTCTTTTCTTTTTGTTTTCGTTTTCTGAGACAGGGTCTCACTGTGTGTTCAGGCTGGCCTTCAGCTGACTTTGGCCTTGATTTTTTACCTTTTTTAGTGGAACCAGGGATTGAACTCAGGCCCTTGCGCTTGCCAGGGAAGCACTTATTCTACTGACCCATCTCCCCGGCCCTGTTGAGCTCACTTTGTATCCCAGGCTGGTCTAGAACTTGTGATGATCCTTCTGCTTCAGAGTGCTGAGGCAGAAGAATCATCACAAGTTTACTTGGAATTACAAGTAAGTGCCACCATGCCCAGCCCTGAATTTTAAATACTTTCTCCTGTGGGTTGGGTTTTCTTTTTCTTTTTTTGTGCCAGGAATTAAACTCAAGACCTTGTGTTTGCCAGGCAGGCACTGTGCTGAGCTATATACTGAGCTTTCTTTCTTTCTTTCTTTCTTTCTTTCTTTCTTTCTTTCTTTCTTTCTTTCTTTCTTTCTTTCTTTCTTTCTTGTACTTTAGGTAGGGGTCTTCAGGGTGTTCAGGGTCTCACTACTAGATCATACTCATAGTGATCCAACTATTTACGGCCTCCTAAAAGTTGGGATTACAGGCACATGCCACCATGCCCAGTCTCACTTGCTCTCTCAGCATGCCCTGGGTGTGGGGCCAGCAAAGCAGGCTCTGGGACCTGGCCCCTGCGCTTGCTTGCAGGTACTTTAATCCACTGAGCTATTTTGCCAGTCCTCTTTTTTCTTTTGATAGTATCATATTTTTTAAGATAGGATCTCACTCTGTTACCCTGGCTGACCTCAAACTTGTGGGTTCAGTGGTCCTCCTACCTCAACTTCCAGCACAGCTGGGACCACAGACTGCACTGAACCCAGCTAGGATTATTTGGAGTTTCTTACAACTTCACATGAATTCTAAGATCAGCTTTTCTATTTCTCATCCCCAGCCCCACCCCACCCACCCAGCATTTTTGGG
>PVKA01034458.1:0-23447 GCA_004027165.1 Ctenomys sociabilis
TGTTCTTGCCAGGCAGGCACTTGTGCCGTAGAGCTACATCCCCGTCCCTTTTTTTTTTTTTTTTTTTTTTTTTTTTTCATTTTGTTTTTTTTTTTTTTAATTGGTAGTTTTTTTTTTTTTTTTTTTTAAAAATGATTTTTTGTTTTTTTTTTTTTTTTTGTTTTGTTTTTTTTTTTTTTTTTTTTTTTTTTTTCTTTTTCTTTGTTCATTTTGTTTTGTTTTTTCTTAACTGGTAGTTCTTGTTTTTATATTAGTGAAACATGATTTCTAGTTTTTTGTTGTTATTGTTGTTCTGTTTTGTTCTCGTTTTTATTTCTTCCTTCTCTCTTTCCCTCCTGTTTCTGTACCAGTTTCCTAAAGTTTGCCTTGCTTCTAATCTCTTCTTCTTTCTCTCCTTTTCCTTCCTCCTCCTCCTGTTCCTCTTTCTCCTCTTCCTCTTCCTCTTCCTCTTCTTCTTCTTCTTCTTCCTGTTTCACTATTTTTCACTCTCAACACCCCTTTTACACTTTCTCCCCTGCGGATAAAATTGCCATATTGAGTGCTTATTTACTGCATAAAATTTTTAGTTTTATAGTTTGTTAAATAACTACAAATCTAGTTAAAATGGGTAAAGATAGAAAATTAATGGTTATCTCAGTTTGTCATTTTTTCTTTTTCTTTTTGAGACGGGGCTTGCTATGCAGTTCAGGTTACCCCTTCAACTCACTATGTAGCCCAGGCTTTTGTCAAACTTGCAGTGACCCTGCTTCAGTTGTTTGAGTGCTGGATGTATGGGTGTGCACGACCACACCTGGGTAGTTTGTCATTTTCAGGGGGACTGAGGCAGGAGGATCACCATGAGTTCATGGCCAGCCTCAACTACAGAGTAAATTCATGGGCCACGGAGATAGCACAGCAGCATAAAAGCCTCCCTGGCAAACTCATGGTCTCAGTTGGGTCCCTGGTACCAAGGGGGGAAAAATTACACAGTGAATTCAAGCCCAACTTGAACTACACAGCAAGACCTTGTCTCAAAATAAAATAATAAAAAGAGAAAGAAACAAGAAGACACTTAAATAAAATGCAAACTCAGGCATCCAGTTCACCAAAGGCTAACCCAGGGGCCAGTGAGATAGAATACTCTGAAATCACCCGCCTGGACTCTGAAATGGTAACAGTGGAAATAACAAAGCAGTTAAATAAGTCTATAGACAAAAATCAAATTGGCAATAATTTCTCAGGTAAGTACAGAGATGGTGACCATAATGAAAGACATGCTTAGTGACTCTACAGCATATACAGATTTTTTTTTAAAAAAGAGGAGCTTAGGAAACTGATGGAAATCATAAACACCCAACATAGGAAAGAAATGGAAACCATCAAACAGATTCATATAGATATTGAGATTAAAAATTCTACTGAACAGGGGCCAGGGAGATGGCTCAGTGGAATAAGCACTTACGGACCTGAGTTCAATCCCCAGTTCCACAAAAAAAAAAAAAAAAAAAAAAAAAACTTCTACTGAACAGAGTATGCCTGGCAAGCAAGAGGCCATAAGTTTGATTCCTGGTACATAAATAAATAAATGCCATCCAGAATGCTCAGCAGACTAAAGGACCTGCTTAGGCAGATGCAGGGACCAGAGTTTGATTCCTCGTGTGCCTTGCCAGACCCACCCCCAAAGAGTGCTGAGACCGAGATTGAGATTGGGCATGGTAGTGTGCGTCTGTAATCCCAGTGCTTGGGAGGCTGAAAACAGGAGGATCACTATGAGTCAGATCTGTGCAGTGAGACCTTGTAGACCCTGTACTAAATACATAAAAAAACCTTTATGAACAAAACCCGAGTCACACAGGAAATATCACAAAGAATTAACGACTGAGATCTCATCTTACAGTAAAAGGCTTTTTGCACAGCAAGAGAAATCACCAACAGAGTGAAGGATAACCTAAACTGTGAGAAAAAAAAAAAATTCTGGCCATTCTTCAAATAAAAGACTATTGTCTAGAATACACAAAAGAACTCAAAAAATCAGATCCTCTTCAAATTTAAGAATCCAAAAATGGGTATCCACACTTCTCAGATGAAGAATTGGAAGCAGCAAATAAATACATGAAAAAAAAAAACCCTATTGATCACTTCAGAGATGCAAATTGAAACAATGTTGAGGGATGGGGAGATAGCTGGGCAGTCTAAGTGCCTGCCTGGCAAGCACCAGAACCTGAGTGATCCTATGTGATCACTATGTGTGGTGATCCTCCTGCTTCAGCCTCTCCAGTGCTGGGATTATGGTGTGCGCCAACATGACCAACTTTGTGTGTCCCAGGATGTGGGAGCCAGCATGACATGCAGTATCAAGAATCAAACTCCAGACCTTATGCTTGACAGGCAGGCATTCTGACCTTGGAGCTATCTCCCCAGCCACTGCATCTGCATGTTTTCATATGGTCCAAATCATAAGGAAACCTGTGAAAACTTCTATAAATGGGTGCTGAGAGGCAGTACTGAGATTCCACCCCTCAAGCTGATGTCAGGTCTGGGCCATTTTACTAAAAACTCAGTTGAGTTCTCTGGACAATTCCACATGCAGGGCTCTGGGAACTGTTCTATGTATAATATCTGGGATATTATAATTTACAGATTTTGGCTATTTTCCCTGCTAGCTTTGCCACACCTAATCTTCTGTCATTAGCATCCATAGTTACCCCCATCACAGGGATATGCTAAAGCCCTACTTTCTGTAATAAATTCTCCTAATAAACACTTTGGACTGATCACTCTGGTGCCTACTGGTTCCTTCATTAAAATACCTGCTGGCTCCATCTTGGGATGATTTGTAATATACCCTTACAGAACTCCCTTTTTTTTTTTTTTCAGAACCGGGGACTGAACTCAGGACCTTGTGCTTGCCAGTGAAGTTCACTGAGCCATCTCTCTGGCCCCAGAACTCCCAGAACTCTAGCACTCTAGCAATTTTTTTTTTTTTTTTTTCAGATGAAACAATTATTTATAAGTATTCACTTTTGGGGGCTGACATACTGCAGGGACCTGAATTGGATCCCTGACACCATGTATCAAATTGGCCCACACTGACCCACCTCCAGGCACAATGAGCCTGCCACCAAGTCAGGGTATGGTGATACATGCCTATAATCCCAGTGCTGGGGAGGCTGAAAACAGGAGGATCACTATGATTCCGAGACCCTGTACCAAATACATTAAAAAAAAAAAAAAAAGTTGCCCCATTTGTTTGCTTGGATGTGTGTGTGTGTGTGTGTGTGTGTGTGTGTGTGTGTGTGTTTTGAGACAGAATCTTGCCATGCAATTCAGGCTGGCTTTGAACTATGTGACCAAGGCTGGCCTCAAATGCATGGCAATCCTTCTTCCTCAACCTCCTGAGGCTGAGGTAAGTACCACCATGCTCCACTAATCATTGGATTTTAAAACCCACAGCGTGAAAACCTACAGAGCCACAGGTATAACAACGACCTGGGAAGGTTGTACCTCCCACAGTACTCAGCCAATAGGAATCATAGGAAGGAACTTGTGTGCTGGGGATAAACTACTCACTGCATCCACTCTGGGTGTTTGTTCAGAAGGTACCCAGCCTTGGAAGGCTAAATAAAAACCTTTACTTTTTACCTTCTTCTTGCCTCTGAAGTCTATTCTTTGATTATGGATAAGTGATGGAACTTTTAAATTAGGCAATCTCATGAGATTTTGTCTCAAAATAATAATAAAAGGTTGGCTATTGCCAGTTGTAGAATAACCCTGGAATTAATCCCCACCATCATAATAATAATTCAATTTTGGGACTTGGGCAACACTCCATAAATAATTCTCCTTCCACTGTTCTAAGAAAAGCAGAAATAAATAACAAAGACCTAGCAAATCCCTGAACCCATATGCCAGAGTACAGGCATCTTATACCTCTTGGCCTGAAGTTTACTAATCCCTCTCCCAACTTCATTGAAGATTCATAAATACGGACCGCATCTCATGTTTATGACTTAATCAGATTGAATTTTGGGACATAAATGCTAACTAAAAGCACCTGAGATGACTCAGCATCCTATCAATAATTCCAGTCAATCTTATCCAATGACAGGTATCCATACTAGGTAAGGTGCTTAACTTTTAAAACTAAGAGCCTGGTCAGGCCTTGAAGCTGAGGCAGGGAGATCATTGAGAGTTCAAGACAAGCCTGGGCTACAAAGTGAGCTCAAGGCCAGCCTGAACTGCATAGTGAGATCCTGTCTCAAAAAGACAAAACAAAGCAAAATACCTGAAGCCTGTTTTAACTGTTGCTCTGTTGTGCTTTTTATTTTCCTGTAGCTCCCACACCACTTTTCTGTTAGTGCCACATTTATGTCTCCAGGAACCTCTCCTAAGCACATCCTCCTTTGATCTTCAATAAATGTGTTGTTTGCTTTTACCATTGGATATTCACTTGCAATTCTTTTCCTTTGGTGCATGAGAACTTAGAATCTCTTTGGATCTACCATGTGATAACAATGCAAAATCAGGAAACATGCAAAGAAAAAAATTCTGACTTAAAAAAGAGAACCTCTCATTAGAAACTAGCCCTGAAGAAGCCCCAGTGTTGAACTTAAATCAACTATTTGCAATGTAGTGCAAATTACCCACCCCAGGGCCAGGATGTAGCATATATGGTCAAAGAGCTAAAGCAAACTATGTCTAAAGAACTAAAGGATACCAAAAAGTGGCACACACCTGTAATTCTTGCTAAGCAGGAGAATGAGGCAAAAAGATCACAAGTATGAGGGCAAGCTTGGCCACTTTCAAGACCTTCCTGTCTCAAAATTAAAAATAAATAAATAAAGAGCTGTGGCAACGGTACTTTCTGAACTTAATCCTCTGTACTTGAAGAAAAAACAAACAAAACAAAATACCAAAGGGTCACCAAGATAGCTCAGCAGACTAAGCACCTGCTTGGGCAAGAGCAGGGACTGGGGTTCAGTCCCTGCCTAGCACCACATGGCCTGCCGGCACTACCCCTGGGAATGCTGAGCTGGTCACTAAGACCCTGCATGGTGGCAAGGGCCGGTAATCCCAGGGTTGGGAAGGCTGAAAATAAGATCACTACGTCTCTGTACTGTATAGTGAGACCCTTTACCAAATACATAAAAAGAAAGAAACAAAGAAAAACAAAATTTGGGGAAAGATAAGAATAGTGTCTCAGTTACTCTTCTCTTGTTGCTGGGACAAAATACCCAACACCCAAAATGAAGAAAAGGAAGGCTTATTTATCTCACAGTTTGTGTGGAGGTTTCAATCCATACTCAGCTGGCTCCAAGGTAGAGAGGCACATGAAAGAGAGCAACCTTTTTTATGGAAGTGGCAAAGAGCAGTGACCAAAGGGAGAAACTGCAGCTCAGGCAGCTAGCTAGCCTCTCTCCCTTCCTACCACTGTAGTGCAAATTACCCACCCCAGGGCCAGGATGTAGCACTCACACCTGCAATCCCAGCATTGGATCAAGAATCAATCACAAGCCTGGCAAGCATAATGGCCTGAGTTCAACCCCTAGTTCCACAACAAAACAAAAACAAAAACAAAGGAGAGGGCCAGGGAGATAGCTCAGTTGCATAAGTGCCTGCCTGTGTAAAGTTCTGAGTTCAGTTCCTGGTATGAAACAAAAAAACAAAGGAGAAAGATATTTCCAAATAAATAAATTGAGGCAGTTTGTCATTATCATTAGCAGCTACAAAAATAATACTAAAGGACTGGGAACCATGGCATATCACCCACCCAGGTGATTGCAAGTTCAAGCATGAGATAGAAACTTAATGACTCAGTGATACCCTCATTCAAAATAAAAAATTTTAAAAGGCCTGGGATGCAGTTCAATGTAAAGAAGGTCTTGAGTTCAAGCCCAAGAATTACAAAAGAAATGAGAAAGAGGGAGGGAGAGAGAGGCAGGGAAAGAGGGAGGGAAAGAGGGAGGGAAAGAGATGGAGAGGGAATGGGAGAAAGAGAAACTATAGAACAACATTATTTATGAACAAAGGTGTAAAACTCTTCAACAACAGGCAGGGATGGGGATGTGACTCAATGGTAGAGCCTTTACCTACTTGGCACATGTGGAGCCGTGAGTTCAATTTCCAGCAACACATACACGCACACACACCCTCAACAAAATATCAGCAAACCAAATCCAATGTTTACAAAGTGCATAAAATACACCATGAACAAGTGGGATATTCCTAATGAATATAAGGATAGGCTAGGGATAGAGCTCAGTGGCACAAGTGCCTGTCTAGCAAGTACAAGGTCCTGTGTCTGATTCCTAGTACAGGGGCAGGGAAGGATGTCAGAAATGTAAAAAAAAAAAAAAAAAAAAAAAAAAAAAGTCAATATAATTTATCATTTTAGCAAAATATGGAAGTCCTTCCTTATCCTGAGGGATGTGTTCCAAGAACATGAGCGGATTCCTAAAACCAGATAGTCCTGAACCTGTATGTTGTTTTTGTATATGTGAAGTGTGATAGAAAATTATGTTTAAGTGGGCCGGGGAGATGGCTCAGTGGAATAAGCACTTCCCTGGCAAACACAAGGGTCTGAGTTCAATCCCTGGTTCCTCAAAAAAAAAAAAAAATTATGTTTAAATTTTAAAAAATTTATTATAGTAAAAGACACAGTATCATAATTCCCTCTCCAAATACTCCCCTTGACTTCAAACATACTTATCCCATCATTTGTTTGTTTGAGACAGGGTCACACTGTAGAGTTCAGGCTGGCCTCAAACTCAACACGCTCCTGAGCCTCCTGAATGCTGGGATTGGGGGCCTGCCCATTAGCTCAGTTGTTTAAATGCCTGCTTAAGCAAAGCAGTCAGGCTCAGGATTTTGTGGTTTGATCCCCAGATCCTCATGCCTTACCAGACCTGCCCTGGTACTGGCACACACACACACACAAAATCATTCTGAGTGCTGGGATTACAGGTCTGTGCAACCTCACCTGGCCCCCTTATCAGTATTCAGATTTTCTGAGCACCAACCAGTCTTCAATCAAGCTCAGTTACAGAATTCTGGAGCTTACAGGGATGTACCACCATGACCACTGTGGCTCATTCCTACTCTTTGCCTTCTTCCTCCCTTCAACAAATAACACATGAATACCCTACCCTGTGCTCAACACTGTGCTAACTTGCCCCTGTCCCCTTTGTATCCTATAATGAGTAACAAGAAATAACCAGATGAGTGTTTCCTATTCAGTTCTAACTGTATGCACTCATAAGCCCTCCCCTGCCTTTTGAGACAGGGTCTTATTCTGGCCTCAGCCTCCCTAGTGTTGGGATTACAGGTATGTCCTGCCATGCTCAGCTCAACTGGGTATCTTTGTAAACCACTACAATCACTTGCTGTCTTCCAATTTCTGCACTACTCTGTTAGGAGCCCCAGAAGCTCAAATTGATCCTATGTGGGAGGACAGGACGAGGCCTCATTGCCTAAAGCAGTCAAGCTGAGTATTTACAAAAACATCCTGCCTGGACATCATGGGCTATTAGTTGCTGGACAATCTTGTGTCTTGCAACTTTGTAAAAGTGTAAATAAAGGCTCTTACTGTTGTTTAAGGGGGTCATCTCGCCAATCAGGCAGATGTGCCACCAAGTAACCCAGCTCTTGTCTATCTTTTTCTCATTCCTGCCACTGTTACTTCCCAGGTACAATGGATCACACTAAGACCAACAGATCCTTACACTATGTGGCCAAATGTATTTCCTGGATGTTTCCAACAGCTGTCACCTAGGCTTCCATCTCATGAACTCTCAAAATAGTAATCAGCAAACACCTGCTTTCATAAATCTTTATTAAGCATCCAGTTGCTACCCATCCAAGGTATACAGTGAAACTAAAATGACAATTCTGTCATAAACCTTTGAGCAAGCTGCTTTATCTCTTCTGCATTCATTTACAACATGAGAATAATTGCTCATATTTGACCCAAGGAACTCATTCTGTGGCATCTGTGTACAGCCCTTGTCTTATGTGAGTGAATGACCCAAAGCCAGAGCCTATGTCTTACCTTTTTATCTACTTCTAAACCCACTCAGCTGACAATCAGTAATCTCTAAAACTCTTTTAATCAACTGCAGCTCAGCTGCAGTCTCTTGTGTCAAGTAGAACAGGATCAGAGGTCTAGAAGTTACAGGTGAAAATTTGTGCTTACAGGTGAAAATGTTTCTCCTTCCTGCAAATGAAGATAGGTTCTGACACTCAGAACAGCCAGAGTACCTACTGCTGCCACCTTCTTTCTTTAGCATGGTGGCACCTTCTGGCCCCGACACAAATTGCAACTACGGTTTCAGGAGAGGAGAATGTGGTTTGAGGGGTACTCTCTGTGGAAGGGCTATCCTTGAAATTTGTCTTTGTTTATATGCTGTTGGCCACAGCAGTCCAAAGGCCATGCTTAGCTACACAGATGGTGTATCTTGTAAGGTGGTCTATGTTCACACTGAACTTAAGGTCCTATAATTAAGAAAGCTGAAAGGATATGAGGGGAAAAGCAACACCCAGCCCACAACTCAGACCCCTGGATGAAAGTGGGCCAGGACCCCAAGGAACAGCTGAAATAGAGCACTTCTTTATTTTCCAGGGAGGTAGAATTGGGGGCTTGTTGGGGCCCTGCCCCAACATGTGTCCAGACAGCAGACCTCACTTCCAGAAAAGCACATTCCAGAAAAGCAGCCAGCAGGGATAGAGGCCCAACGTCATCAGTGGGTAGAGCAGGGCGCCGTAAGTGTGGTGCTCTAGCACGCCTTGTGACAGTGCTGACAGGAAAAGCTGCCAGCCTTCCGCCAATGACAATGGCACCTCCTGCAGTTCTCGCCACAGGAACAGGCTGCCCAGGAGCACAGCTGCTGGGCTGGTCAATACCAGCAGGGCAGCATAGAGTGGCCTGGGTAGAGGAGCAAGGTCAGAGTAAACTCTGCTATGGGGACAGTGGACTGAATTAAGAGTATATTCTGTGGGGAGAAGTACAAATACTGTTGGAGGTGGGTACCAACTATCACATACCGGGGACCATGAGGCTTGGTGAGTACAGCAGCAGGCACCATGGTGGCAGCTAGCAGGAAGCCCAGTGAGAAGTTTGTGAGAGTAATGCAGCCCAGTTGTAGTGCTAGGTAAATCAGAGCCACTAGTTTCAGGGTCATCCATCCTCTGTCTGCAGCCTGTGTGGTCACCATCCTTCAAAGAAAAAGGCTCAGAGGCAGTCTGCCTGCATGTCCAGGGGCCCCTGCCTCTACCCGCCCTGCCCAGTGCCTTACCGGTGGGTGTTGTGCGGAAGGGCCAGGCCAGCTGCATAAATTGCCAGCAGTGTGAGCACCACAGCCTCAGCCTCAGATACTGGGAAGTGTTGGGTGGCCACATGTTGGCCCAGCACAGGCAAGATGTAGAGGGCCAGGCCTACGGCCTGAGAGATCAGAAGGGGTGCAACGAGCGAGGCCAGCCCCACACCCTAAAGGGCACATAGGTACCTGGAGATGGAACGTGGGGCCAGAACAGCACCCCCCACGACCTCCTCTCCAGCTGATGTTTAGGGACAGCAGAAAGCACCACCTGGGTTGATAGAAACCTACTCAAACAGCAGAAAGGGAAATCATCACCTGTGCTGGGAGGAGAGATGCGCTGGGTTTAGGGGATCCGCCACCTTCCTCAGGGCCCGCTCCAGCCTCATGTAGTTGCATCCACAGCTCCAGAGCATGGTCTGAGTCAAGGACCCCATAAAAGATATGATGGGAGGGCTGGGGAGATGGCTTAGTGGAATAAGCGCTTCCCTGGCAAGTGCAAGGGCCTGAGTTCAATCCCCAGTTCCGCCAAAAAAAAAAAAAAAAAAAAAGATATGATGGGATCTCCTTCTGTTAGATAGGACCCAGGGCTCCCCTCACTCTATCCCCAGAGCAAGATTGTCCCCAGGCTAGTTGAGGGGATTCAAAGCTGGCTGTAAGTAAACAGTGCAGGTACAGGATATCTTAAGACCAAGGACCAGGAGCAAGAAGCCAGCAGCAGGCATATAGAGGCCAATGGAGACGAATCGGGAGAGAGCAGGGAGTAGGTAGAAGAAGAAGGACTGGTGCAGGCGTTCTAGGAGATGGTTGAGCTTGCGGAACATGCCCTCTAAGGCCCTGTCAGGGTTGGGAACACAGAAGATGTAAAGTCAGCAGCCATCTCTCTCTTAACCCTACAGACACTGCCCTAACCAGGCAGAGATGAGCACAAACTACTTACTTTCCCACTGCTACCAAGTCATACTTGTACTGGCGGAAGCTATTGATGCCACGAAGCGTGAGGGCCTCTACCCCATAGCGCAGGAAGAGCCCATGGGGACCATGGGGACGGCCAGAGGCCTGCCGCAGAACCATCAGCAGCAGTGTCTGCAGCCCTTGCAGTGGTCCATCCAGCGATGTCCAGTCCTGGGGTTGTAGCTTTGGAGGCACAGGACAGAGGATTAGATAAACCCCTTACCTGAGGCCCGTGCTCCCAGGCAGATAGGTGGTTCCACCTTGCCCTGTAGTGTACATAGCAGCCCTCCTTTCTGGCAGAAGGTCTGGAAGAGGTTGAGGAGGTCAAGATTGGGCAGCTGTCCATTGAGTCCTTCCACAATCACATCAAGGCTGGTGACCACATCACTGCTCAGCTCCAGGGCCACTGCTGCCTGAATGGCCCCACCTCGGCCCTGTAGGGAGGATGATTGCATGCCTGTAGAATCAAGCAAACAAAGTATCAGAAGGAGCGATGGTGAGGATAACTGACCCTGAGAAGGACCAAGACAAGGCAAGAGTACCTACCAGTAACATTGACATCATGGTATGCTTCAAGCCAAGCTTCAGTGCCCAGAAGATCATGTTCAGTCAATAGGAAGATGATATCTTTGGCCCAATATATCTGTCCTGGAGGCCAAAGGTAGGGTCACCAGGACCTGGAGCACTGGCCAAAACCCTCCCTGACCAGTAGACCCAGAGCCTCACCTCGGAAATGGGCAGCAAGTGCTAACAACAGCCCCACAGCCTGGCTATTGGGAGAATCAGGGCCACAAGGAACAGTGAGCACCAGGGATTCGGTGCTGGCAGCACGAGGGGCCCGCAAGATGCCATACACATTGGTACCTGACACCATCTGCATACAGGATTGATAAAGGAGCCTCACTGTGAAATCCACGGCAGAGCCCTGAAGCCTTCCCCCCAGTCCCATTCTCCAGGCAATACCCTGTTCACCACAAGGTCTGTCCTTGACCCTAGATACCTCCCTTTGACTTTCCTGCCCCCCCCCCCAGGCCACCCCTCCAAGGTACTTTTTCATCCCTGGTACACCCCCTCCCTCAATACATAGCGCTCGTGGGTCTCATCTGGGAAGGGCAGTTTTCGGGAGAAACTCTGCGTGTAGACCTCCAGCCCTACTGACCGCATCGTCCGCTCCAGCCAGGCCACTGGTAGCGACCTGGAAACACAAAGAGAGCTTTTGCATAGGGGTCCCTGGCCTTGACCACCAGTGGTTTCCCGATGCCCACCGCTTTGCTACTTACCCAGACTTTCTGCGGTAGGCAGCGAAGTCCCGAGCAAAAGCCCGGGCGCGGTCTCCGCCCACAAACTGTTCTTCCACCATAGTGGACCCCATGGCATTCTCGGACATGTAGGTGCGCTGGGTCAGCGGTGGAAAAGCCAGAGCCAAAAACCAGGCGATGCCGGCCACATAACTGAGCAGGCTGCGAGAGGACAGAGGGACTTAGTGGTCCTGAGACGCCGGCTGTGGCCACTACCTCTGCACCGGGGAACGCAGGGATCTCGACCCAGTCACGGCATCCAGGATGTCGGAGCGCTGAACCCCGGGCCTGACACTGCACCATGCTGATAGTGGGGAGGGACCTTGGCTGGGCGAAGCCTCTAGTAATTCTAGTCCAGGCCTCGGTTCCACCTCCCCAGAGCCCATTCTCACCAGAGGGGCGCGTTCAGGCGCAACACAAGGCGGGCAAGAGCGCGCCGGCGTACTGGGTCCGACAGGAGACCCATAGTGGAGCGGGGCAGGGCGCGCGGCTTCCGTACCCTGCCCCCGCCACCAGGTAGGGCAGAGGAGCGTAAACTACTCCTGTCAGACCCCGGACCCCGCTCCGCCTCACTTCCGGTCCCATCGCTTCTCGCTCCCCCTACGCATGCTCAGGGCATTTTCCTCGCCTTTTATTTACTGCGCAGTCTCAAGAGCTGTGGAGCATGGGACAGGGGCGGGACTAGAGCCTGGGTTTCGCAGTCAATTGGGAGAGGCGCGCGAGAGGGCCGTACCGATCACGCCTGAAGGGATCCCCGGAGTAGTTGCCCGCGCTCGGAATAGGAGGCGGCAGCGACAAAACGCCCACGTAAAGGCTGGCAGGTTTCAGACTACAGCGTGCAGTGCAGGTGGGTGGAGAGCTGGGTCAGCCCTTGGAGCCTGAGGGCCTTATGATTATTGTGGGGGCAGAAAGGCCTGTGAAGTGAGGCTTAAGTATTGGAAGATCATATTTATGAGTGTCAGGTACCATAAAACGACAGTGGGTGCGTGCTATGAGTCATCTGAGTTCTGGGCTCAGAAGAAGGACCATCAGGGTCAGATGTAAGATCCTGTAGGGAAGTTGCATATTGAACTGCGGGTCAAAGGCGCTTCAGTAGAGCTAGGTGTGTGGCACAGAAAAAGGGGAGTATGTAATTCTTGTCCAGGCCGGGGCTCAGGCAGGTTGGAAGGCATGAGATGGGTGGAAGGGTTTGCTTAAGTGGGCCAGGGATAAGGTCTGAACCGAGGGGAAATGATCAGATATGAACAGGAGTCTGTTGTAATTTTAGAGCAGAAAAGGCCCAGAGGGCTCCTAGGGGAAGACGGGACTTAGTTTAACCTTTCATCCTGTATCTTTATAATGGGCACTCACAGCCAGCCAAGTTCTCCCTCAGTCCTTGTGCCGAGGTAAGCATGACAGGCTACTTTGTCTGAGGATGTGGCTCTTCATGGTCCAGGCTGCTCTTTCCACCCAGGGATACCCTCACCTCACTCCCCTCCTGTTTTTCTCTTCAAAGTTTGAATCTTGAGACTACAAAGAGGCCTGTTGTTCATGTGAGTGGGCAGTGCACCAGTCTAGCATTCATTCTCTGTTGGACTCTGAGCTGCCCTGGAAGCACTATACAGAGAGAGAGATGTTGAGCAGAAAACACTTTTATTCTTCTGGGTGGCCAGGTAATTAGTCCCCCAGCAAGATAGAGGCTTCATGCACATGCTGTCGTACCACTCGGTCCAGCAAAGTATGCACATCTCGGGCAGCCTGGGCAGCAGCTTCTAGCACCCACTCTAGGTGGTCCTCATGCAGCCGGGCATCCATCTCAAGTAGTGCGATCTGGCCTGAGGCTGGCAGAAGGGCCAGGGCTAGCTGGGGACCACCAGCTGCTTCTTCCACATGACTGAGGTCTGCCAGAGCTGTGCCGTCCACAAAGCCAGCTGAGCACGCACACACAAAGTCCCGCATGGGTATCCCAGCATCTAGCACTGCCAGTGTGGCTGCATTCACACAAGCTGCGTAGGTTCCACCATCTGCCTGCAGCACCTGCAGAGAAACCGCCCCTCTCGGGGGCTGGGACATAAGTCTCAGATCTGCCATCTCACTCTAGCACTCCAGCTTCTCTGATATCCTCCAGTCCTCTTCCCTCCCTGGTTGAGGGCTGTAGCTGGTTTACCTGTACATAGATGTCAATCTGGGAGCGTGGGTGGAGCTGTGTGAGGATGGCTGCCTCAAAGGTCTGACGTAGTTGAAGGCCCATCTCACAGGACTTCCGGTCCCCATGTGGCCTTCGCTTGCGCTCACCTGTGCTGAAAGTTGCTGAACTGTATTGACAGTTCACCAGGGCACGGTCCGGCAGGGCCCGCGAGCGGGAGCCCCGAATCTGGAAGAGAAAGGACAAATAAGCCAGGCCTACTTCTTCCAGTTCATATTGCCCAGTCCTCTGTGGCTGAAGCTCCCTTTTTCCTCTCCAGTCTCTCAAAGAAGAGTAGATACTTTCTCTCCAAAACAGCTCAGGGTAGCCGGGCGTGGTGGCGCATGCTTGTAATCCCAGCACTCGGGAGGCTGAGGCAGGAGGATTGTTGTGAGTTCGAGACCAGCCTGAGCTACAAAGTGAGCTTAAGGCCAGCCTGAACTGCATAGTGAGACCCTGTCTCAAAAAAGACCAAAAAAAAAAAAAAAAAAAAAAAAAAAAAAAAAAAAAACAAAACAGCTCAGGGGAGGGTCACTTGCCAGTCTAAGTCACCATCTCCTCTGTTGGTGCACACCTCTATCCATTTTTTGCTCCATTTCCTCCCAATCCATTCATTCTCTTATCTTAGAATCACAAGCGTGGTGGCACATGCCTGTAATCCCAGCACTCGGGAGGCTGAGGCAGGAGGATTGTTGTGAGTTCAAGACCAGCCTGAGCTACCAAGTGAGCTTAAGGCCAGCCTGAACTGCATAGTGAGAACCTGTCTCAAAAAGACAAAAAAAAAAAAAAAAAAAGAATCACACAAGTCTGATTCTAATTCACCTCCACACATACATTCTACTTACCTTCCAAAGGCTTCTCATTATGTATATAACAAAATACCAAATCCTTTTTCTTGTCCACAAGCCCCTGGGTCCTTACTTCCCTGAAAGCTCTGTAACCTCATTTGTAATTATCACCCCTTGCCCCTCCAGTCCTCTTCTTTTGCTCTGCAGAAATGCCATGCTTGTTTCTACCAGTGGCCTGCTGTTTTGTTCTTTTGACAGAGTCTAACGGTGTAGTTCAGACTGCTCTTGAACTCACTCAGTGTAGTCCAGGATGGCCTCAACTTGCTGGGATTACAGGCGAGCTCCATCATGCCTGGCTTCTTCCACCTTTTTTTTTTTTTTCCCATCAATATGCTAAAAACCATTGAGCTTTTCATTAATGTTCATCATAGGGTTATTCAGTGTTGAATTTGTCCACATGCACATTTCAGGTCAGACATTACACTTCCACCCTTTAAAGAGCTGATCTCCCAAACATGCATATGCACTAAGGAAACATTTTTAAACTTCTGTGCTGGCCAGGCCCTGTTACAATGTTGACAACACAGCAATAAAAGCAGACAGCTTTATTTAAAGGCCCTATTCTCCGGAAATGTATAATCCTGAGGGGAAGACAAAAGAGAAAGTAAAACTCTCGTTTGAAGTAATAGGTGCAGAAAGGCAAGGAGGCAAGTTGTAGTAGATCTAAGGGGCTCATCCCGACAGTGACATGGGAGTTGAAAGGCTGAGCCTGGCACATCGAGGAACCGCTGAGAGTGCAAGGCACACCCAGAGGTGCACTGTGAAAACCTTGGCGTTTACTCGGCCTTCAGCTGCACAAACAGACGCTCCCCATCGCCCCGCCGACCCCGCGCCGTACACTCGCCTCGTGCGGCCCATAGACCACGGCCAGCGCCTTGGTGTTGCCCTGCTCGATGTACGCCGAGCCATCCGCCTGCGCGAACACGCCCATCCGTGCCTGGATCTTGCGCAGCTCCCCAGCGCGTCGCCCATCCACCCGGTAGCCCTGGTCCGACAGGAGTTCCAGGCCCGCCATGCCACTGGCTCTGTTCTTAGCTTTCCAGAGAAGTCAAGTTCCCCGCGGCCCTAGTTGGTCAGATCTATTGGTTTCTGGCGGACGGGTCCCTTCCGGCTCAGAAGCTACGGCTTCCGGCGGTTCGTCCTCCTTCAGGTTCCTGGTGGCCTCTGGACACTCGAACGTACGGTTTTTGGAGGCTAGGCCACCTTCCGGTTCCAGGGACCTCCTACTCCCGGCAGTCCTGGTTCTTGGAAAGTGCGGACTTCCGCGGCTCCGCTTCTTCCGCGCTAGAAAAGAGAAGGCTGATCCCTAGCACAAAGCTCTCCAACCTCGGTTTTTCCTGCTCCGGGTCTCTTCGAGCAACGGCGCGCGAGTGGCTAGGATCTCATTGGCCTCAGCAGCCGCGGGGAAGAGACGGCAGCTGCAGGTTGAATTTCGCCCGAACTGAGACACTTTTTTTTTTTTTTTTTTTAAGACAAGGTCTCGCCTTATAGTTTAGGCTAGCTAGCCTTGAATTTACTTTGTAACCCAGGTTGGTCTCGAGCTCGCAGCGACCCTCCTCCCAATCTTTTTGAGTTCTGGGATTACCCAGTTTGAGACTAATTTTCGGTTCTCTTCTGGTTTTTATATATTTATTAGCTAAAAAAATAGATAATTTATGGTTAAACTTTTAAAATGTAGAGCAGATTTAATATTTTTCGTTCTCTTGATTCTTCTGTCCACATTTAATAAATGGACCTTCCCAGTTTTTCTCCATGTCACTGAGTTGCATAAACAAGCTGAGCATGGTGGCTCAGGAGGTTAGCAAACTGGAAGCCAGCCTGGCCTAAGTAGTGGATTCTTTTTTTTTTTTTTTTTTTGACAGAACCAGGGATTGAACTCAGGCCCTTGCGCTTGCCAGGGAAGCGCTTATTCCACTGAGCTATCTCCCCAGCCAAATAAATAGTGGATTCTGTCCAAAAAGAAAGGAAAGAAAAAGAAAATTCAGACTATATGCAGATGTGTATACTTGTACATATATAGCTACAGCATAGCTTTTGGAATTCTTGTGTATGTTTTAGATACTGGAGATTAAACGCCTGGCCTGTATGTACCATAAGTATTTTGTATATCACTGAAGCAACATCTCCAGCCCCTTGTTGGTTTTTTTTTTTTTTTTTTGGTTTTAATTTTAAGTCGGGATCATGTTAAATTGCCCAGGTTGTCCTCAAAGTTGCAACACTTGTCAGTTTCCCAAATTGCTGGAATTACAGATTTGTGTCACCATGCCCAGCACAAGTTTGTTTTTGTTTTTAATGGGATCACTTAATAACCATTTTTTTGTGGTTCTTAGAAAAAAAACAAAAACTTAGAAACTGGGCATGGTGACATATACCTGTAATCCCAGTACTATGGGAGGTTGAGCGCAGGATCAAGAATTTGAGCCCAGCCTGGGTATCTTAGCAACTTAGTGAGACCCTGTCTTAAAGAATAAAGGATTACAGCTTGGTGTAAACCGGCCTAGGTTCAAGCTCCTGTAGGAATCCTCCTGGCAGGAATGAAGAAAATAAACAAGAACTGGGTAAGGTGGTAGCCTGTTGCCTTCTGGGCAGACACCCCCAGAATAACAGCAGAGGCTATCTCTTGACGCAAGGTTGCTTAGTGACTTAATAGTTGACATTAACCAGACCTATGCTTTTCTTAGGAATGAGGTAGTTTCACTGCTTTAGGCACCGAAGCCTAGTCCTGCTGTCACACACTTGACCAATTTCCAACTTTAGTGGCTCTCAACAAGCAATACTGTCAAAAACCCAACTAAAACACCACCCCCAAAAAACCTCTTATTACATTTCTCCAAATTGATTACTTGATAACCATGGGGTGGATATAGTAGGATATATTCCTGCCTCTGCCCCATGAGCTGGGTGTGTGTTTGGGGGCTTTACTGAGTCAGGAGTTTTTTAGTTTATTTTTGAGGCAGGGTGTTGATACATACATAGTTCAGGCTTGCCTCTAATTCAAAGTGATCCTTCTCCAAGTGTGCCACTATACCCAGCTGAAATTATGATACTTAAAGCTTTGTCAACCTTGGTGTGTACAGTCTTGTGTTGTTCATCTTGCATATGTAACTCTGGTGTGTTTCAACCTTGTGTGTCAATTCATCTCAGGGGCAAGGGTGATGTCACTACAGGCAACAAAAGTGGGTGGCTTTTCTCCTACCACCTCTCTTCAAGCTTGTGGTTGTCAGTATTCAGTGTCACCAGCAGGAAGTTTGTGAGCCCACTGGCCACAGCTTACATTTCAAGTCTTGAGAGTGGTTGTATGAACCTACTGTGTTACAGTACTAACTGAAAAGGGAGAGAAAGTCTATCCTTGAGGGGCCCCACGAAGACCGCCAGACTTGTGTCTCAGCATGGCCACATCTAGCACTTCTCATCATTTGTGTCCTTCCATGACATCAAGCTCCCACATTGCAGTCAAATGGGCCTCTGTTTTTTCCCTTTGGAACTGTAAATTCCCTTACCCTTTGTCACAAGAAATACTGTGTTCTTTTACATCTTGCTACCTAACCTCAGTGGCTTCAAATAATGAAAATCATTTTATTATTATCTTTCAAAATTCTACGGGTTGCTTAGGCTTGCCTAAATAGCATGTACTTAGTGCTTGGGGCTGCAGCCATTTAAAGGCTTCCTCACAACTTTGGTGCTTCGTACTGGCTGTGGGCAGGACTCTCTGAGACTTACATGCTTGCATTTGGCTATTCCATATGGCCAGGCTTTCTTGAAGCATTCTGCTGATTTCTCAGGATGAGCCTCTTGAGACTGTACAGTGAATGTGCAGCCTTGTAAACCAGCCTGCAAGCCATCATGTCATTCCTGCCAGACCTTGTGGGGCAAGACAATCACAAAGGTCTCCCAAGGATTAGAGGAAGGGGACACAGACACTTCCTCGATGAGAAGAGTACCACTTTTATATTACAAGAAAAGCAGGTGAGGGGCAAGGAGATGGCTCAGTAGAATAAGTGCTTGCCTGGTAAGTGCAGGGGCCTGAGTTCAACCTCTGGTTCTGCAAAAAAGAAAAAGAAAAGCAGGTGGACTGAACATCCTGGTGTGGCTGGGCCATACAGTCTGGTATAGGGAACCTAAGGCCAGAAGTCACAGTGACCCTTCCACAGAGGTTGTGATTTCGGGTTTTTTTTTTTTTTTTCTTTTTTTGGTGCAGGGTCTCACTATGCATGCAGCACACATTCATAGTGATCTTCCTGCTTTTTGCCTCCCACATGCTGGGATTACAGGTGTGCACCACCACGCCCGGATTGCACTGCAGGTGGGGCCAGTGCAACATGGGGAACCAGGGATCGGACCCTGGTCCCTCCACTTACCTAAGCAAGCGCTTAGTCCATTGAGCTATACCTCCAGCCCTGGTTGTGATTTCCTTAAGGCTGAGTGTAAGAACTGTGAGCAAGCCATAGCTGCAGCTGGTTTAAGCCATGATGGACCACCATCTTCTGCCAGTAGCCATCCTGAACCTTCTACCTGAGCTCTACTACTGTCTGTGTTCTTTTGGGTTGAGGTTGTCCTGTCCCGTCTTTACCATATATACTTATACTACTAAGACGCTTTGGGGAATTCATGTTGGTTCACTGCCCCCATTGTATGGTATGAGCCTTAGTAACTTGGAACAAAGAATAATGTTAGTTTTCAACCTAAGGAATGTAAAGTGAGCCAGTGGCAGCTGCTGCTTCCAGCTCAGTGAATCATTGCTTTGTCCCCTGAGGAAAGAGTCTTCTACTCCCAGAACATGGCAACATAGGTTCAGGGTCTGGGGCCACTAACCCCTTTACACCCTAGCTCCTCTGACCCTATATTCCAGCTATAGGTTACATAATGAATGATCCCAGGTTTGGGGGACTCAGGTATATATTAATTTGGGAGCTGTCTTAGGGATGCCAAGACCACCCTAGGATTCAGTGATTTTCTGGGAGAACTTAATAGAACACATGATATAGATGATCACGAATGACTTGTTACTAAGAAAATACATAAAAATAAGCCAAAGGAAAAAATTCATGGGATGAAGTCCAGTGAAAGTCAAGTACAAGCTTCCAGAGCCCTCTCCCTGGGACCTCAGTACAAAGGTAGCATGGGTGTGGTGCTGTCTAACAGAGAATAACATAGACTCTCTACTTGGGGTTTTTATGGCATATAGCCTACACAGGCACCCTCTTGTAGGTACTCAGATTCCTGACTCCCAGAAGGAAATATTCAGCATAAACCATACTTACTTGCACAGATAGTCTAGACATGGTGTGCCACTATCACTAGGTAGTGGGAATCATGCCAAGACAATTCCCTAGCCCAGCCAGCTCTACAGATTTGCCTGGGCAAGTTTAGGCCCCCATCTTCTCTTTAAGGCTGTCAGGTTTAGTCATTTGTCTCAAAGGCTTTATCTGATGTCATGAAGATATCAGGTCAGGTACAGATATTGATAGTGTTACTGTGGGTGATGGGGTCTTGGAGAGGTTTCCAGGGTCTTATGGAAAAAGACTGTGTCCACACTCTTATAAGCCTTTCCCATACTTTAAAGAACATTTCTAATGTTCTTAACTAAACTTGTAAAACTATAAAATTTTAACAACTTAGATATACTGTCCAGTACTGCAAAATCCCAAGATATAGCAAAAAATCCACAATAAATAATTTAGATTAGTATTTTAAAAAAACCTACAGAAAGATGAATCACAAAATAGAGAGAAAATACTGTATACTGGGTTTAAGGACTGAAATGTATCCTAGGCCTCAGGTGACTCCCACTGTCTTTCAGAGCCTGATTGACAGTATGGTTGATGGGGTGCTGAATTAGTCAACTGTGTCCACTGTAAATGTCCTTTCCCACAATTCACTGTTATAATTGGACACATGAGATGCTGTGCTTATGTATGAATCTTTAACAATTTTAAGTGAAAAAAGGTCATTGTAGGTTATGTGAAGAGGTCTACCATGCAAATGTCTTAATGTAACATTTTGGAAATTCCAGGGGTCTTTTTGAGACAGGGTCTCACTGTGCAGTTTAGGCTGGTCTTATTATTTTTTTTTTCAAAGAAGGTTTAATATATGTTTATTTTTTAAATTAATTTTATTGAAAAGCAAATAGCAATGAGACAGTTTCAAAACCGATTATTGGGGACAGTTTCAATAATTAATAATTGCGTATTATTGTCTTTGTACTGGTTATTCATAGTACAAGCTGCAGACATGATATCCTGTCCAGACACTATTAGTACTATAATTTCTTCTTTTTTTTTTTTTTTTGGCAGAACCAGGGATTGAACTCAGGCCCTTGTGCTTGCCAGGGAAGCACTTATTCCACTGAGCCATCTCCCTGGCCCTGGTCTTATTTTTTTTGGTGGAACTGGGGATCGAACTCAGGCCCTTGCGCTTGCCAGGGAAGCACTTATTCCACTGAACCATCTCCAGGCTGGTCTTAAACTCACCAGATAGCCCAAACTTGAAGCAGTCCTCCTGCCTCAGTCTCCTGAGTGCTGGGATTAAAGGTGTGTGTTGTAAAGGCAGGTTTGTTACTGTTATTTTTGCCCCTAGGTATCTAACCTTAGGACAGATATAGTGTTGGTATGGGCCTGGGATGTTGCCCAGGTTCTGGTTAGTGGAGGGGAGTGGCCCCATGGTCCCTGATTATACTATCTATATTAGTAGTAAATATCTTTTTAATAAAGGTATTAAAGATAGGTCAGGGTAACTTTGGCTCTTAATATGTAACAATCCATTTCTTCATAGTCAGTGTTCTAGCCAGCTAAAGCCAAAACATTTGCAGGCTCTTGAGTAGTGATGTAGCTTTTTCCCAAGAACTTCAGCATGCCACTAGGGTGTCAGTAGTGGCATTTTTCCAGTGCTGGACCTGTAAGCTCTTTTGGCCCTTCCCTTGTGGCTATTGATTCAGTGCTGCAGGCTTTGCACCAAGGTTTCTGTTGTGTCCTGCTGCCCTCAGGCCTGTGCCTCTCCACCTTCACCTTGCTGATAAAGCCCCTAGAGCTCCAGGTGGGGCTGCAGAATGGTAGTCTTTGTCTCCCAGTGTAGCAACTGCTCACCACTGGAGCAGAACTGGGATCAAGATTTGTAGGTCTTGCACAGATGCTTCTTGCTTTACTGTATCTTCTTTGGTCTGGGTGAGCTGCCCTGGCTCTTGTTCTTGCTGGGGAGGCTTTCTAGGTCACCGCTGCTGGCCTATCTGCTCCCAGCAAAGCTGTTCTAAGGATGGGACATTAGCTCCACCTGCTGACACAGAGAAGCAAGTGCAGGAACAGTGATGATAGTGCTAATGGTGGCTTCTGTGCCCCAGCAGAGGCCACTGCCTATCTCTTCTGGCAAGCAGGGAGGTGCAGCTTCTGCCAACAGGGTAGGTTCAAGTAAGCTTGTGGTGTGGAATTCAAGTGTGTCTATCTCAAGTTTCCATCCCAGATCTGAAGGCCATAAATTTCCCTACAAAAGCTACATATACTGCTGTACTGCAACTCTGCAACTAGGCCTTGAGCCTTCTCATACAGTGATATAGGCCAGAAGCCTGGATGCAGTGTCACTGCACTGAGAGAATTCAGTTCGAATTATTGTCTTATATTATTACCTTTAAGTCTGAAGATTTTGACCTGTTACCCCCCTCAGGGGTGTGGTGTGTGTGTGTGTGTGTGTGTGTGTGTGTGTAAATGTGTATGTGATACTGGTATTGAACCCAGGGCCCTCACAATGAACTACATCCCTAACCCGGGTTTTATTTTTTGAGACATACTCTTACTAATTCACTGAGTTGCCAAGAGTGGGCTTGAACATGTGATCTTCCTGCTTCAGCCTTTGAGGATGCTGGGTTTATAGGAATGTGCCTATACCAGGCAAGAACTGTCTTTTATAAATGTCTTGTAAGTATACTGACAAGTTTTCTGTTATCTTGTGCTATTTCACCTTCATTTTCAAAGCAGTTTTTGGGCCAGGGATATAGCTCAGTGACTTGAGCACCTGTCTGGCAAGCACAAGGTCCTGAGTTTGATCTCTGGTACCACAAAAACAAATAAATCAAAGCAGTTTTTGTGGGGGTGGGGGCTATGGCTGTGGCTCAGTGGTAGATCTCTAGACGCATGGGAGTTGGGTAAAAAGAGCAAGGTTTGGTGGTGTTTGCTTGTAGTCCCGACTACTCAGAAGACTGGGGCAGAAGGAATGCTACAGCCTAAGAGTTTGAGTGCCAACCTAGTCAACATAGTGTAACACTATCTCTAAGAAATAAAATAATTTTTTCTTTGTGAGTCAATGTCCCATTGTGTGGCACAGGCTGGCTATTTTTTTCAGGACCTTGCATTTACTAGGGAAGTGCTTACTCCAGCTTATTCCACTGAGCCATCTCCCTGGCCCCGTAGGCTGTCTTTAACCTTGCTTGTATAATCAGGCTGGCCTTGACCTTGTGGCAATCCTCCGGTTTCAGCTTCCCAATTATTGTGATTATAGGCGTCATGTGCCACCATACCTGGCAAAATAATTTTTAAAAAACAAAATCAGAGATTTTTTTGTCATCCTCCTCATCTTCTTTCTCTTCTTCCTCTCCTTCCTTGTTCTTGTTTTTTGGTCTTTTTGAGACAGTATTTCACTATGCAGTTAAGGCTGACCTTGAACTCACTGTTTAGTCTAGAATGGCTTCAAACTTGTAGTGATCTTCCTGCCTCAGTCTCCCTAGTGCTGAGATTATAGGCATGTGCCACCATGAGATGGTTTTCCCTGGATATGGAAAAAATGTCTTCTCTCTCTCTTTCTCTCTCTCTCTCTCTCCCTCTTCCTCCTCCTCCTCTCCCTCCGTCCTTCCCTCTCCCCCCTCTTTCTCTCGTCTTCTTGAGACAGGGTCTTGCTGTGAAGTTCACGC
>PVKA01034459.1:0-23448 GCA_004027165.1 Ctenomys sociabilis
GGAAAGGAAAGGAAAGGAAAGGAAAGGAAAGGAAAGGAAAGGAGAGAGGCAGCTGCTGCTGCTCCTCTCCTTACTCTTTACTGTTTTCTACCACTATGTACTGCTATCCCCATCCACCACTCTGCTTTGAAGCCAGCTGAGTATGGATTGAAACCTCCACTAATGAGAGCTAAATAAACCTCTCCTTCCTTAATATCAGGTATGCTGTCCCAGCTACAAGAGGAAAGTAACTGAAACACCCCAGATGAGCAAAGGGCTGGAGGCCACATAGGTCATGGATTTAGGCTACCTCCTTCCCTTCAGTTCTCTTACATCAAGGGAAATTTCTGGAAAGAAAGCTCAACTCTCCAAAGTCAGCAGCTCACATCCCTGAGCTGTGGGAATGATTACCTCAATACTGAGGGAGGTCTGCATTGCAGCACATGGCTCTGGGGAAAATGCACACACCAGGCACATGCATGTAGACAGCCCTTGTCCTCCTGGGATCAGCAAGGAAGGCAGAGTGGTACACGCTACTCCAGTTCTCAAGGGCAGTATCAAAGATCCAGGAACAAAGCTGCACACCTGCGTCCTCAGTAAGCCAGAGATGGTCTGGGTGCTCTTCCACTGTGACATGCTTGGTACCCTTTCTCTCATCCCTCCCCATTTGCAATGTTTCCTCTGCATTTGGCAGCACTCTGTCAGCCATTCTGTTTCATTCCATGTTGCTCAACTGTATTATAACACAGATGTTGCAAAAATATTAATCGTTGAAAGAGGCTCATGATACTAAACACATTCTTGCTTTTCCATAATGTAGCATCATTATGGATGTGATAGGTGAATTTGAGTGTCAACTCCATTGGCTGAAAGTTGCCTACGTGGTTAGAGCTGTGTCTCTGTGTATGTCTGAGAGGCTGATAAGGGAATGACTATAGCAGTTCTATCTATTCCCCTTCCTTTTCTCTCCTGCCCTGCCCTTCTTCCATGATGTTTCTGACTTCTGTTCAGCCAGCTGTGGACTGAAACCTGTGAAACTGTAAGCCACATAAAACCATTTTCACCTTTCAATTGCACTGTCAGGTATTGTGTCCTTGCATTGGAAAGCTGACCCAAACAACAGTGGAAGATCGATTTCCATTAAGCTCTCACTTGGAAGTGTTCCTCATTTTGTAAATAGTTGAAAGTAAGATAACAGAAAAAATCAACTGGATATACTAGCACATTATCACAAGATGTCCTATGATCATGTTATCTACTCTCCCCCATGTTGACATCATTTTCTTAAAAATGTCCCCATGAGCATGTATCTAGACAGAAAATGAGGACAGTGAAGAAGAAGCTTAAAGTGAGAGATTCACTCAACACTGTCATTGTCAGTCCTTTAAACCTCAAACTGGTCAAGTCAACCTGAAGTTTTAGTACTGCTGTGCCTTTCTAAGGGGTCTGAGTTTGGAGACTTGAATGCACAGACAAAGGGCTCTTGGGTGAGCTCAAGTAGCTAATTCGTGATGCTTTTCAGGGTGCAGCAGGAAGGACTCTGTGGCCTGTGACATCTGCATATGGTGAATCCACAGACTCTATTGATTATTTTAACCAGGCTCAATTTGTCTTTGAAAGAGACATTTTAAAAAGCAAAAGAGCTTAAACAAACATGAAAGTAATCTAATTCAGCCATAAACATGAAAGCTAATCAAATTACAATGAATTGATCTAAATATTACTTAAAATAATTAGAAATGATTTCTGATGGCATGATGTTTCAGTCGGGACACTTTTATGTCACTTCAGGAAGCAAACAGATAATTGCTTTCGAGAATATTTTTCTTGTTGTTTATGACCTTCAAAGGGAGTCTCAGCATTGGACAACCTGTCAATCAAGACTTCTTCAAATGAGGAATTCAGGTCCTGCATGGACAGCAGCTCTGCCCTTCCTCTGGACTCTGCACCAGATGGACACATGGCAATAGTTTGGCTTTAGCTAATTGCTCTCTCCTGACATAATTCCATATAGTTACTTATAGTACCCGTACTAAGGTTTTGCTATGTTCCTTACGATAGCCAAACCACATGAAGCGTGCACCCTATTAGCTGTTGAAAGTTATGGTTGTTCCTTTATGAGATGCAATGACTTTGTGAGGTGTCTCCTCAGGTGTTACTGCTGCACCCAAAGTAGCTCTATGCTTAGGGACACTGAAGAATAAGCCTTTCCATTTTATCTTGTCATTTTTCTTGTTTCTGTTCATTAGAGTATTCAAACTCTTAGCTCTGAGCTTAGAAATCATCACTACCAATGCATATTTTTCTGATCCAAAATAACTTTTGCTCATTATCTTGCAAATACCTTGAGCTGAATGCTGAGAATGAGCTTGGTTTCATTCTTCCACCTGAGAAGCCTCAAAACAATACCACATGGCAGTGCTATGGTCAGTGCTGTTCAGCCTCAAAGCACCCGTCAACCTGGAGGACACGAAATGAGTCATCCCACCCTCTCAGAGCTGCAGCCAGATTCCCATTCATGACTTTTTTGCACCCAACTCAGAAGCACAACTGTTTAGAACCTGTAAGATTCACCTGTATGGACTAAGCATTCGCTCCACAAAGGTGGCATCTAATTAGCCTACACATCTTTTTTTAGTGTGTGAGCAAAGTGGACAGAACAGGGATAGAGAATGTTACATTGAAAGGTAAGGGGACAAACAAATGCTGGAGTTCTTCAAAGCATGAGAATACTGTGAAATAGGATTCTGCTTTCTCACCGCAGTGTGCTCATCCCTGCGACTGCAGCTGGAGGGCCTGCATGTGCTAAGCTCCTTATATTTTCATGAAAATGCCTGCTGATTGGTGGCACACAGACAACGAGGCTCTATTCTGAAACGCTAGGTCATTAAAACCTACTTTAAAGTAGTACGTGGTAGCCCTCATTGGTAGCTTCAAATAATGCTGTTTCCAAAAGTTCCTGAAAGTTATGCCTAAATGGAGCTGGAAGCAATGAGATTTCCAGGTGTAAAATTGAAATAAATATTATGTACATGTCAAGACAGTCTGAACTGTAATAAGATAAAATGCTTTAGTGGTAATAGCCTGATAAAATTGATCCATTCTGAGGATCATTTAAGAATTTTTAAGGAACTACCCTCATATTGTCAGTGATAATTGTAGCTTTAGTTTTATCATTTCTTTCATTGCCTTGCTTAGGCTATGTCAGGTTAGAATGCTTGCGTGGACAAAGAGCACAATAAACAACGTTAGTGTGTCTCCCCCTGCTTGGGAAGCCTGATGACTCTTCCAACAGTACTGGAGCTCACCTGTGTCCTGCTCCCTAGGAAGACAGAGCTGGAGCAGGGCTTTGCCCAGAGAACATCCCAAAGCTCACAAAGAGTGAGAAACAAATCCACAGCAGCAATACCAGGAAGCACCTTTAAAGCCTTCCTTGAACTGTCACTCTGTGATTCTTTCCTTTCTTATGGGTTTTCTTTTCCATCACCTGGAATATCTAGTAGAATCCCACTGCAGTCAGTGGCCAGGCCCTGACCACCACCGTCAGCCATCTCTGCAGTCCCTTCTCAGAAACCCATGTGAATGAGCCCAGGGTGTGTTTCATTCTCTGTGCTGCTCGGGTCCGCTGCATACTGGGCTGTGCCTGATGCTTGGCTTTCAGTCCCTGCAAAACCCGTGAATATCAACTGAAGGTTTTGTTAATATCAATGGTTGTGCACCCTCAAATTTTCTCAAGCATATCTGCCAGCTTGATATTCCATTTCTTAAGTAACATTAACTCAGATTTCCTTAATGTAGCTCACTATGTTTGGAGCTCAAAACTCAAGACCATCTATGGCAAGGACTCTCGCTGACTGGTTGCTAGAATTCAGGCACACTGTTCTAGGCTTTTGTTTTTAAATCCCGCTGGGCCAAAGCCCCAAATGACTAACTCAATTTTGGAGGATTACTGTCTTCAAATGTCCTAGTATCTTGGATCATCAGACAACATGGAACATAGGGCTAAGAAGACAGTCCGATTCCTTCATCTCACAGTGCCGGGTGACTCTCACCCAACCCACAGCCAGAAATACTGATGCCCTTTCACAGCTCATAGTAATGAAGGATCTGCTAAGTGCAGGGCACAATTTTGTAAGATGTGAGAAGTAACTAATTTATGAAGATTCCCTGCCCAGCTGTGTCATGTGTCAGTGTTCAGTGGATGAAATACGGTTCATGACAACAGTTTATCATGATTTCCAGGTAATAGTTGACAAATTAATCAATGTGGATGTCATTGGGCATTGCTCTCCATCAATATTAAAGAGCAAAGTGAACAGAACTTAGGTATTTACTTTTGAGGCACTAGTGATGAAAAGCAATTATGACAAAGTGGAGGCATTAAAAATATTCCTTCAGCAATAAATAAGAGGCAGATGAGAAGAAGGTGGGTTGTAATTGGAAATGGGCTTCCTTCTTAGAAGTGATGAAAAGAAGGAAAACAAAAGCAAACAGAACTTGGACAGGCAGTAATTGGAGCTGTCATATTTCATCCCATGCAATTAAAGGTCAGACTTATGTTCTCTGATTGTATTATTTAATTACAAAAGTAAATATGATTGAAAGGTAAAATGGAGTCTGCTAGATGCAATTGTAACAGAGCCCTGAACTCCACCAAATGCTGTTTTGAAGATTTTGCTTGTCGTTTCTGATCATCATGAAGCAGACCTGTCACCACACCTATGGAAAATAACCAAGTGATTGTGATAATTGCTTATTTATATTTTTTATTCTTCTGCTGTATTGAGTGTAGACAGAAAGGAAATTATTTTTTTTAAACTTAATGTAAAAATGCCTTGCACTCACCTGTCAGGAAAAGTATAGAAGGAAATCAGAGAAAGATAACTTACAGCTGGGCTGGCGAGATAGCTCAGTGGACTAAGCATCTGCTTTATCAAGTGAAGGGACCGGAGTGCGATCCTCAATTCTGCATGCCCTGTCAGCCCCACCCCCAGAGTATGCTGAGCTGGTGAACTCATATAAGCATGCTGAGGAAAGTCCGTAATCCCAGCCCTGGGGAGGCTGAAAACTGGAGGATCACTGTGAGTTCTAACTGTGTAGTGAGACCCTGTTATAAATATACAAGTGAACAAAAAAGGAAGAAAGACAAAGAGAATATTGAGTCTGGTCATTGATGTGCAGGGGAGGATGCAGCCTTAGCAATGATTTGAAGAAATTGCTTGCACAAGTAATGCACAATGAGCTCCACCCTAGGGCCAAGGTGCTGCCTGGGAGTTGTCAGAAGTTTCTGCAATCATGGGAACCACAGTTTCCATTGGAGAGTAGGTGAGACCAGGCAAAGGAATCTCCGTAGAGTACAATGGCATGTTAGTCCTAGAAAAACAAGTGATTTGTTTCCTGCACAAAGAGTCTACATACTGTGGTTGATCTGCACTCCTTGCTCTGGTGCTGGAAAACAGAATGTCAGCTCCAGTTACTGTATCTTCCCCAAGCTGTACTCTGGAGAAATTCAGCTACTCTGCCCTTGGTTAGATTTCAGGCACTGACTGACCAGGGCTGGGAGGTACCTAGAAAGCAAGAGGAACCTAGATGAGCTGTAATAACCCACCTGTAGCCATTGGCCTGAGCAGCCAGAGAAACATACTATGGGACATGGAATTCAAAGAGGGCAGGTGTGTTTTCCCACAGTTCTGGAATTAAAATTCCAAGATCAGCTTCTTGGCCTCATATGTTTCCAGTGATGGCTCCTTTGCTACATCATAAGTGGTCTCCTTGCCCCACCTTGGCACATGAATGTACAAATAAATACAGAGAGTACAAGCTCCGTGATGGTGCTGCCCATATAAACACCAGCCTGTTGCACTAGGACCCCAAATTCCCAATGTCACTTCACTGCCATTGCTCCTGTAAGGATCCTCACACCAAATACAGCCATGCTTAAGTCTAGAATTTCTTGCATATGAATGCAAAAAGATATAAAATGTGCACTGTAGCATTTTTCTCCTTTGTATATGCAAAACACATTAATTTCATTCCAATAACCTTCCAATCTTATTCTAGCATCAACTCTAAAGCCTCATATCTGTGTACACAGGAGGCATAGATTTTCCCCTTAGACAAAATGCAGAAGGAATTAGAAAGCAGAACAAGTGACAGTTTCTTTTGCTTTTTAAAATCAGTTTAGGACAGGGTCTACAGGGTATGCAGAGTCTCACTATGTAGATCAGACTCCTAGTTATTTTCCCATTTTCAGCCCCCAATCACTGGGATGCGTGACAGTTTCTAAGCCACTTCAACCTGGTATGACAAATTTCATAGATGTTAAACTTGAGAATATTCCCCTTTGGTATTTTGTCCCAAAGAACCATGAAGGTGGCTGCACCAGCTCACTGGGGCAAAGCATTGTCCTAAACTTTGGCCCTGTGTCCTGGTTCTTCTGCACTACCCCTCCCAAACACAGGAAGGGGTACCTAGACTCATGGAGACTGGGAACATGGCCTCGCCGTTTCAAATCCAGGAGGAGCCAGAAAGATCCATGGCCCTGTGGGAGGACAGGAGCCCTAATGACATCTGCATCACCTTCAATTATTCTTCCCTTTCTTTAGAGGATAAAGTAAGTTTTCATTGAAGAAGTTCTGTTTTTCCAATTACAGAATACTAGGAGTCTGAAAGTCTTCTTTTGTTTGACCTGTGCTTGTGCCCACTCTTACAAGTGGCAGGATCTCCATTCATATAATGCTAGCTCTGTCAGCCCTGCTGAGATGGTGGTGGTTTCAGCATGGTCTCCGCGAACATGTTGTCATCAGCATGGTCTCTATCAACACAGTCTTTACCAACACAGTCTCCACCAACGTGCTCCCTACCAATATGATTTCTATCACACAATTGTGCAGTCATTCAGCAATCTCTTCAGTACAAACATCTTTAACTTGTCCAACATGAATATGCTGAACAGTTTTTAGTTCTTCTAGCTTTGTTTTCTTTTTTGCTTAATAATTCCTATAAAGCATCTCCCTCTTCTCGTATTCCACTATAAACTCCTCTAACAATTTGCTTAGAAATACTTCCAGCTCATTACTGAAGAGTGCTGCAGCTACGCAGCCATTGCTCTCATCCACTGCAGGGATTAAAATGGCCTGTGCGCAGCCCTGAGATCCTCCTGCATGGAGCACGGCAGTACGGTATGAGGAATATGGAGGCAAAGTGGGCTGCGGCATTTCTTCTTAGGTACTTTCCACCATGTCGTACATCCACGCTTGCTAATGGGAAATTTAAATGAGGAGCAGATCATAGTTTATTTTTGCCAGTTTTCCTACTGTATTTGTTCTTGTTTTTTTTCTCATTCATTGAAAATCCAATTTTCTTTTAAAATATAGACTTTTTTTTTTTTTACTGGCTTCTGTTTCCAAGGTAGGCAAAAGAGATCGGTTGCCAACATTCCAAGGAGCGGCATTGTTCTATCTGAAATTGCATATTTGATATTTTCAGTCCCTTTTTGAAAAAGTCATTCAACCTGCTTAACAAATCACTGCACATAGCAATTTACTATTAATAATCACTTAATGGCATGAAATTCCAGATATTATCCCAGTTAATGGACTGTCTTATTTTTATGTGAAGAGAATTTAGTATCAGAGACAGAACACCTTCTGACAGCTTGCAGAGGGGCAGAGATAGGGAACAGCAACTCTGTGTTCAGAGTACTCATCCTTGCCAAAAGTGATGAGTGGCTTGGCTACCATCCGGGGCCTGGTTGCATTGTGCATCCAAGGTACTCCCATCTCTACTTTTTGAGGTGCAAGAACCCTATCTTTTTCCTGGAGTCAATCATTAGGTGTTGCTAATGCTAGTGTTCCCAAGGAAAGCGAGAATAGCAAGGTGTAACTTTGCATAATAGCACATGGCAGAAGCTGTTGCCCCACTAGATGCAGCTCCAGTGGGATAGGAGGTGCCCTATTTCCAAGTAGAATGGAACAGAGCTGGGATGCTGGGGAACAGCATGGCACTGTCACTTCCATCAGTGGCACTTCATTGTGGGAGTGGGCAGTGCCCAAGTCTGGAGATGGCCTACTACTGCAGGGTTGAGCTTTGTGCTTCCTCAATTTGATCAGAACACACACCAAGATAAAGTGACAAACTGCTTGGAATTCAGCCTCTTAGGGGAAGCTCTAGCTAAATGAGTAAACACATATGAAGACATCAAGAATGGTCAGTGATTAAGGTGTTTTGAGGTAAGTGTGAACAGATACACATGCTCTCTTTTCTAGAACTGTGACCTAAAAAAAAAGTCTCACACCCAAAATGAAAAGGAAAAAGTCCCAACTCCATAGAAAAGAAGAAGCCTGTGTTGCTACTTCAAGGTTTCATTCTAGTTGCAGTATTTATTTATTGATAATGGGGATTAAATTCAGGACCTTGTGCTTACTGGGCAGGCACTTATGCCAATAAGCTGTCTCCCCAGGTCTCCAGTTGCAATGCTTGGAGGACACCCTTCTAGGAGGGCACAGACCTGGTGATACAGGTTTGTGAGAAGTGAATGCAGCATCTCACTGGCCTGGTCAATGGTGCCTGAGGTGTCGCACTAGGACCTGCTCATTTGCATATGCACTTGTGTACACTATGTGTGAACTTAGCCCTAACATATGGCCCCTATCTTGGTTACTTTTCTTCTGGCCGAAACACAGTACCTAACATGCTCAGATTACAGAAGGACAGGTTTTATTTTGGCTGGGTTTTAGCAGTGTCAGTCCATTTTCCACAGGTGGATGGCAGAAGGACACAGCGTAGGAGAAGCAATGAATGGCACGGCTGTGAAAAGCACAGAGTTCAAGGAAAGAGGAGGGAGAGGGCTCCTGCAGGTCATGTCCTCAGTGGCCACCAGGCTCTGCCTTCCAACATCACATTTAGCTATAAGTCCACCAGTGGACCATTCCGCTCCTGAGCATCACACTTCCATGACTCAAGCACCTCCCCAAGCTCCACCTTGGAGCGCATGAGGCCTCTAGATATGAACCATATCACGTAACCCCTCTGTGTGTTGATCTTCTCAGATGTCAAGTGCATATAGCTGGAACATGCGCATCCACTTGCCAAAACTCGATGTGGTTCTATGTGAAATAATTCCATCTGGTATGAGGCACATGGTGAGCTATCCAGGCAAGGAGAAGAAGGCATGAACCTCTGCAGCTGGGCCTCCTTATGATGACAGCCTTATGTGTGTTCATGCATGCAGTTGCTCTCCACTATGCACCTCAGCTCACCCCTGGAGGGTGCATTTAATCAAAGAGCTTAGCACCATTTGATTAAATGTACTTCTAAGTAATTCCCAGCAGCTAGGCCTCCCTGCAGGAGCAGCTGAGTAGGATGCTCCACCACCCCAGCATCAACAGGGAAGCACTCACTGTCTCCTAGTGGTCTCTTAGTTACTGTTCACCTTGTATGGAAAATTTGTGTTGCGATTAAACTACATAAAGTAGTGCTATTGCTCAGTGGCTTGCTTTCCAAAGTGCTGTTTTGCAAATGCACATTAGATCAATAATGTCTTCTAGGCTCTCCTCACCATGACTGCGTCATATTTGCACATGCCCAACCGATTTCTTCAGTGTGGTACCTGGTGCTGTCTGGGTGGGAGGGGGTATCCCTGACTCCAAGTACATGTGGAACCAAAACCTTAGGGTGTGGACTTCCTTGAATTGAAATCTGTACATCAAGAGTTAACAGGAGAGGGGCTGGGGAGATGGCTCAGTGGGATACGTGCTTCCCTGGCAAGCACAAGGTCCTGAGTTCAATCCCCAGTTCAGAAAAAAAAAAAAAAAAAAAAAAAAAAAGAGTTAACAGGAGGCCACCTGGATGGTAGGCAGTCTGTGTGACTGGTGGCCCCCAAGAGGCCAAGCAGATGCAAGGCTATAGCTCTGCAGAGTGATGACCTCAGACGCACAGCTTAGAGCTGGAGAGGCACAGCTATAAACTGGAGGCTCACACCACCCAAAGGAGCCTGGAGGGGCTGGCAGACTTTGCACTGAGCCCCCTAGAGTTGCAGCCCAGCCTGTGCTTTGATGCCATACTTCAGCCTCCTGGGCTATTAGGGGATAATTTCTTGTGGTTTCGCACCACCTCTTTGTGGCATTTCAACATCACAGCCATGGAAAACTAAGAGTATTCCCAGCTTAATTCAGCTCTCAGACATCCCCCAATTGTTAAAGAGCCAGCAGGACCATGCAGGGTCAGACCTTGCCCAGGGCTTAGGGTGTGGGAAGGGACCCTTCTATCCCCTGCAGCAGGTCCTTGGCACACTTTCTGACCTCTCTGCTCCTTTCTGCATCTACAGCAAAGGACAACTGCAAACATGGGTGCCTAATGTTCAACTAGGAAACCTATAAAACCCTATAAATATAGATCTTTACATTTTCTCTGATGATAACAAGAATTATGCAAACCATTTTCATGTAAGACCAAGATGTAATGGAAGCCTCTTTGATGATTTCTGCAAGTAATTTAGTGAGCATTTAGTTCCAGCTTTCCCTGTCACCTTTGAAATCTATTTCATGTGCATTTGAATCCCAAGTGTTTATAAAGCAATAAATGTGGCTTCGAATAGCAAAGATGTGAGAAATGTCTGCTTAGAGTACAGTTGCAGACCAGTTTGGGATGTCTTGGCTGGGTGGGACATGGATGTCATCATGCTGGCTCTCAACTGAGCTCCCAGAATAAGAAGCCCATTGATCGCTCTGTGGGCCCTGGGAAGGCGGAGAGCTTGCTTGGATCCGATCCTTCCTACACCTTGTGTTGCAGCATTAGGGTACCCCACTGGCCACAGGTCAAGGTGGCTGTTGCATCCCCACTGGGTATGTGTCTCTCCAATCATCCTCCACCTGGTCTTTCCTTTTCCCAGGCTCTCCAGCCTGTGTCTCTGTCCTCCCTCTTCCCAGTTCCTGCTGAGGGCAGAATTGTCCTCCAGAGTGTCATGGTTAGGGTTGGTGCAAGGGGCACCTGTCAGCCCCCATAGCTTCTTAGGACCATGGGAATCCCCCTAAATAACAACCAACCTGATTCTCTTGCTTCCCAGCAGCTATGCTCAGAATGGATCTCTGGTTCTTGGTCTATTATATTTCAACAAACAAATGAGCATGGAAATAAAGTAAAAAAAAAATGCAGTGGCCCTCTCTCATCCCCTCCAACAGCGCACTGGCCTTGGGACATTCTCTTCTTGCTCAGCTACACACAAGCAGATGCCTTGTCAACTTGCAACACACAGCGCCGATCTTCTCTCACTCTCGTCTAACTTAAAATGCTTTCCCTGAGTTCTAGTACTGCTGTGCACAATAGAGTTAAATGTCCTAATGTCTCTTTCAGTGAAAATATTGAAATGTGCACCCTCCTTTGCTCAGAGACACTTAAATCACTTTTCTCCACAGAGCTGCTGGGTGCTCTTGGACCTCTCCTGTGAGGGACGTAGAAACATGCTTTGTCAGGTGGCTCCTCGGTTTCTGCCTCCTGTTTCACTGGTGGATGAACAGAGGGCCGCATTGGGTGCCACTGTCCTGACAGCTTGAAGGGCTGCTAATTGACAGCCCAGCAGGGGCCACAGAGCTCTGATCTTCTGGACAGCAGGGTGACTTTCATCCCAGGCAAATGGAGCTGGCAAGATGACCTCCCAGGGCAGGCAGGACTTATCCTTATGAACTGTTTATTTGGGGGATTTCTGATTACTGTTTTCAGAGTGTGATCAACTGTAAGTATCTGAAACCACACACACAAAAAATTAAACCCCAGGTAAAAGAAGACTGCTGTACCTGGGGTACTGGGAGCAAAGAATCAATCTTCCATGTCTCTCATGGATGACTGTGTCTTTCAGGAATTCTAGAGTGTATCCAGGGGTCTGCCTCCATGTGTGACATCGTGATTCTAATGAGTGCACACTCCTTTCTCCTTCCTTCTTTCCTTCCTTCCTTCCTGCCTGCCTGCCTCCCTCCCTCCTTCCTTCCTTTTCTCCTTTCCTCCCTGCCTCCTTCCTTCCCTCCCTCCCTCTCTCTCTCCTTCTTAGTCTCCATCTGCACTGTGTAGGATCTCCAGCCCTCATGAGGCCTTGGCGTGTGTACATCACACCTCCTCATCACTTTTCTCCTCTCCTCCCCTCCCTTCCCTCCTTTTTCCATCTCCTGATCACCTCCCCACTTGAGAAACTTGTCAAACTTACATCTCCCCACTTTTCAGTGCCTTTTATTTTGCTGTTTATTTATAATGTGCATTTCTCTTATCAGAGAAAATGTGTTTCCTAACAGTTACTGCTGTCATCAGCAAATGTGTAAGGATCTCTCCTTACAGGGTTTTATATGTGTCCTTGCACAACGCTAAGCACCATTTTTAGTTGCTCATTTCTGTACTCTGAAAGGCACTGGGAAGTTAAATTTGGTGTTCTGTTTTCTCTTGCTCTGGTCGTTGCTGTGGGGAAACACTTCCAGAAGCAACAGGGCTGGACAACACTGTGAGCCTCATTAGCCCCTCACACTCCAGGAAGGCAGAGAAGGGGGCAGAGAGTCCCTGAAACCTTCTGCTCTTCACACGTGTGCCCTTTTCAGGTGACTTGGCCTCCTTCCTTTGGTCTCGAGGCCCCTGCATTAGGCAACAAAACAATGTGTAGGGGTCTTCTGGCTGTCCATACAGCTAGAACGCGTGGATGTGGTACACGGCAGAAAGTGGCTGAGCAGGCCTGGGGACATCAGAGCATATGACTGGTTTACCTGGGGAGAGCAAGAGAAGCAGAGCAAAGGCAGCCACACGGCCTGCATGTGTGAGTCTGCAGCAGCCACAGGGAAAATGGGGAGGTCAAAGCCATCCTTGAAAAGCAGAACAGGGGAGTCTAGTTGGTGGAAACTATAGAACATTGGATCTTTTCAGTTCCTCCTCTGCTACTCCCAGAAAAAGGCTCCATCAGTATGAAAGTGGAATTCAAGGCCCACAGCAAAGGATGTCAAACATGAGTGAAAGGGAGGGAGGGGATGACTCCAAATTAAGAGGTCAATGGAGGCCAGAGAGGGAGGCACCGTGTCCTTCAGGCCTGAATAGAATCCGGCTATTGGTTAACAGAACAACAGCAAATGACTCCCAAGAACAAACACGAGGTAAAACCCAGTGGAAAGAATAAGTCTGATGCCCCATCACAGTGGAGGGCTCTCCCTGCGCTGGCTGCAGCCTCCTGTGAGTAAGATCTGAAATCATTCTGGCTCAGTGCAAACATCTGCTTTGTGCAGATCTCCCTTCAGAAAGAACGAACAAGACAGTGCGCTGTGTGAAGAGGCAGTGGGAAAATGCATGAATGATTTAAAGTCATTAAAGGAAGAGCTCCTTCTAAAATCTTTTGTGGAAACCAAAAAAAGAGAACATGAAAGGGAGGCGGGAACCTGCGTAACAGGGGTCAACGGTCTGTGCATATGTGAAGCCTTCAAACTGGGAGAAGAGAAAGAAGCAACATAGTTTCATATTTTTGCCTCCTACAATGGATAATGCAGCTCGGTGTATGCAAAAGGCTACAGTCAGCTTGAGTCATCTTCATTCAGGAAATGATTGTAGGAGATGAAATGTGTCATGAAATTCCAGAGAAAACATATTTCAGGCAAAAGACAGAGAGGATTGCTTTCTAAGGGCAAGGCTTTCTTTTCTGCAGGTGGCCAACAGCTTACTCTGCAATCAAGCAACAAGGAGTTGAAGGGTTCCTGCAGGCACATCTGCCCACCTTGCGAGACCCAAGCCCATGCAGAGCCACAGCTCACATTCACACGTACTACTTCCTGCGTCTCTCTCTGGGCCCAGATGCCAAGGGAGTTCACTGGACCTGCTGCAGGGCAGCCTCATCTAGCCCTGATTTGCCCTAACTAGAAACACTGACAAACTGGTTTTCTCCTAACATTGATTCCAGTGTTTATTAAGGATTTTATTCATGTGCAACTGGTTGTTCAGACTCTTCTTATGTAGCACCCTCATGATTTCCATTCCATGGTACAAATCCCCCCAAGAAGAATTTGTCCCTCTGCCAAGGGGTGACACAGGAGGGATTAACACCAATGCCTTGAAGCTGCTCACTTAACAAGAAAGAGACACTGCTTGAGAGCAGTGGAAAATGTGCTCACAAGAGCTTCCTGCTGAAATACAACCTTCCTCAACTTCTTGCAGCACCTCATTGTAGAGCAGCAAGCTGGGCCTTATCAGTGCTTGCTGTTGGAAAGAAGCACCCAGCACCCAGCACTGACACCAGCACTCATCTCCAAGCACCCAGAAAGACCATTCCAGAGAGGTTCGTGCTGCCAGGCATCCAAGAGTTCTGGGCCTGGGTAGTCCAGCCTGCAGCTCTGAATCTCGCTGGAGCTGCTGCCTGGGCCTGCACTCCTGTTCCCTCTTGCTGCTGTGAAGCTTCCCAACTGAGGGCAGTTGGGAGGACAGCTCTGCAGCCTCAGAGGCCCACCACCCACCCAAGTCTCCACAGTGCAGCTCTGCATGGTCCTCGACCTTGCTCCTGCTCCCTAGGGTGGAGGTGGTCAGTAGAGTGAGGTGGAGGGGACAGAGCATGGGCTTCCAGCTGAGGCCTGTAGCATCTGCCTCAGGTCTATCTGTTCTCTAAAGCCTCAGTCTGTTTCAAGGGCAAGACTTCAACTGGACATGGCTAGTAATCCCAGCACCCTGGGGGGGCTCCGGCAGGAGGATTGAAACTTCTAGCCCAGCCTAGACAACTGAACAGCTCAGAGTGACCCTGTCTCAAAATTAAAAAACAATACAAATAGGTTTTCTGGGGATAAAGCTCAGTGGGAAGGTTCTAGGTTTATTCTCTGTCCTTGTACTGTACCAAAAAAATAAATAAATAAAAAAGTAAACAACAACAACAAAAGATGAACGTGGTCGAAGTGCCAGCTCGTGACTCAGGGACTCCCTCTGGACACATACTTCCAGGAGGGTTGAACATAGGCTAGATTTGCTCAGCTGGCCCTGGTCACACCATCCTCTCACCCAGGAACACCATTATGTGTCCACTGGACCCCAAGATTGCTGTTTTGGACAAAACTCAGCAGGGGAGGAGTTTAGCTACATGGCTAGACTAACTTGTCTTCCTGTGCATGTGTTGCTTTTACTCTCCTGCCCTAAGGTAGGAATTGCTTTATTTGTGTATTTTCTTTACTGACTTAGGTCTGGCTGGTGCATAGTAATATTCTAGAAAATATTTCTAAATGATAGCACTAATCATTTAGTCGATCAAATTCAACAACCAAACAATGCTGAGCTCGAATTTCAGTGTTTTGGCTCCATGCAGAATTTTGTGTAAAAGGCTCTGTACATTAGACTTCTCATCTATATCTATATCTGTATCTGTATCTGTACCTGTCTCTATATCTATATCCTCATATTCATATCTATTCTATACGTATCTTCTATATCATAGGCTTTGAGGAGCCTCTGATTGATTGTGTATTATTTTTTATTTACATCCCTTTGCAAAAGTAGCTTGAGGGCTCTACAGAAGCAGGGAGCAGGGATGGACTGTTGACCAGCCTGGAGTACGGCTGAGAGGGTTTCCCCCTTCCTTTATTTTACAACTTCCTTTATTTGTTTGCTCCAAATTTACCCTGCACTTATTTATTCCATTATACTAATTGTAAAGTACCTGGTGTCTTCTTAATTTCTTTTTTAATTTTCAAAGAGAACCAAAACAGTAAGAAAACAGAAATAATATAGAATTTCACTAAACAAAATGATAAGAATTCCATAATAATGATTGTTTTATGGCCTGTTGTCTTCAAATTAGTTGTTCAGATTACCAGACGTAAGTGTGAAAAATTGGTAAAAATATTAAAATGAAAAGAGAAGAATATATAAGCATTAACTGCTTTGCTCAATACATCAGTAGAAATCAGGGGTACAGCTATCCAGTTTTCATACATATGTGCATATATGCATTTTCCTTTCCTTCTTTCTTTTCATTTTCCCTCCTCCTAGTTGTTCCTTCCCGTTGAACAGTTTCTTTCCCTTTCCCAGCTTGGTTGCATCTTTCAGATTCTTCTTACTCTTTCAGGCTCTTACACTAGCGAGACAATATGATGTTTACACATGTGGGTCTGACTTAGTTCGCTTAAGAGTATGGTCTCTAGTTGCAGCCATTAATCTACAAAAGCCTTGAGTATATCTTTTTATAGCTGAGAAATAATCCACTGCGTATGAATGCCACATTTTTTTTAATGCATTCCTCAGTTGATGAACATTTGGGTTGTTTCCCAGATTTAGCTATGATAAAATGTGCTACTATAAACATTAATGCATATATATCTCTGTGGTATGATGCTTTCGGTTATTCTGGAAAAAAACACCCAGGTGGGAAGAAGCTGAATTAAATGGGACCTCTAATCCTAGTTTTATTTTAGGAATTTCCACACTGAGTTCCATAGTAATTATACGAATCTACACTTCTGCCTACAATGAAGAAGCATTCTTTTTTCCCCCACTATCCCTACAGAGTTTGTGATTAGTTGACTTCTTGATGATAACTATGTTTACCAGAACCTGTGGAACACAGTGAAAGCAGACATAAGAGGGAAATTTATAGCGATAAATTCTCACATCAGGAAAACAGAAGGAGCCCCAAAATATAACCTTGTGCTGCACCTCAAGCTCCTAGAAAAAGAAGAGCAATTCAAGGGGTTGGGAGATAGCTCAACATCATAACCACCTGTGTGGCAAGCACAAGATCCTGAGTTCAATCTCTAGTACAAATGAGAGAGAGAGAGAAAGAGAGAGAGAGAGTCAAGCCCAAAGTCCAAAGAAGGCAGGAAATTATAAAAATAAAAGCAGAAATCAACACAATGGAGAACAAGAAAATAATATAATCAATTAATAATTGAAGAGTTGGTTCTGTGAGAGAATAAATAAAATAAACTCCTATCCAGCAATATCAAAAAACAGGAAAGCTCAGTGTTGTTTTCACTCACATTTATTTAAAGAGCAATGATGTCGAACATTTTTTATTATATTTATTTGCCATTTGACCTGAGATGGTATCATCCTGAAGGAGGCACAGTTCATAAATAGATATTTCAAACTACACTATTTGGAAATTAAGAATATTTTTTGTCAAACTACTTAAGAATTCGGTAATGTTAAAAGTAAATTATGGAATATCATTCTAGTGGATTGAGCTTGGTATTCTTGAAGAATAATTCAATTTATATTTAGCTTCAGTGAAGATGTACACACCCCAATCCCACCTATTCTAGAAGAAGAGCTATGCGGAAGCATTGTTAGGGACACCGGCCACCCGGTGGGGTAGACGACTCCACAACGTGTCTCAGGCAGAGCCGCTTCTCCTGCAGAGTCACAGGACGTCATCCATCTCAGCAGGATTACTACCAGGGAGCAGCTGCTATCTCCAAAAGCAACTTATTCGCTGACTGCCATTTTCGCTCATTTACTAACTGTGCATTAGTCGGCCCTTTTTTTGTTTTTCCCAATACCCAAAGTTGCTACCTGCAGCATATTAGATCATACTTGATACAAATATGTTGAATTAAATCATCTTTAAGCATTTTGGGGTTCTGGAGAAATGCTGCTATTTCACATTAATGGAGAACTTTGTGTTTTTAATGTTGCGTGGTTGATTTCTTTGTTACATAACCTTAGATAATAAAAATTAGGAAACTGAGGGTCTTTGAGATAGCTCAGTGGACTAAGTGCCTGCTTAGGCAAGCACAGGGACCAGGGTTCAATCCCCTGCACCACATGCTGGGTAGGCCCCACCCCAGGAATGCTGAGCCAGCTACAGAGACCAGGCGTGGTGGCGCAAGCCTGTAATCCCATCACTCGGGAGGCTGAAAACAAGAGAATCACTCTAAGTCCTAGCTGCATAGTGACACTCTGTACCAAGCACATTTTTGTAAAAAAAATTAGAAAACTGGGTATAGAAATAACTGGACTTACTCAAAATCGATCATCCAGTAAATAAGAGTTATTTTACCATTATCTAGAACTTTTAATGGCTAATGTGTATTTAGTTGCAGAATACCGAACTGTTTATTGGTGAGAAAATAAAAATGGATAGAGCTATAATGTGAAAACAGGGCTCATGAAGTCAATGGTATCTCAATTTCTTAGCATGCAATTTTCTTATTAAACAACTTATGTGGATTCATCTTCCCAAATCTCTCTTGTCCCAGCACAATGGTGTGCTAATTGCATTCTCAGAAGCTGTGAAATGGATCTTTTTACCCACTGCTTCTCAAGTTGTGTTTATCCTCCATGGTCTCTAACACACTTGGAGGGTAGCTCCTGTCAGTGAGATCCAACAGTGCTAGAGGTCCGTGTGTCCATCCTTACGTAGAGCTCTGTCCTGGTACAGAACATCAAGAAAGGTAGTCTTTGTATTGCTAATGATACAGTAGGAAGTACTCCTTTGGAACTGGATTTCTCTGTATCTTCTCTTGGTGCAGCTCCTTCTAGCCTGCCAATGTCTCCTTGACCCCAAGCCCTTTCTGACAGCTCTTAGAGAGTCATCTTGACCTTTCTCAGCTTCCCTGGGACCTGTTGTTCTCCCACAGAGAAAGAACTGAAGGACAGAAGAGCCAGAACCCTTCCTTCTTTATCTCAGGAAGTGCTTTCTGAGAAGGATGCCTATCTCCTGCTGGCCATGATCCTTCTGGGACATCCCAAGACTCACTGGGCTTCATAGCCAACTTCTGAAAACAGCTTCACAGTCCCTGACTCTTTGCCCCAGTGCCTGGTTCCATGATTTGCCCATGCCCTGATGAGGTGTTCAGCCCCTCCATTGCGGCTATGAACCCAGTCCTTGCTTTCATTTTCTGTTTGAATATGTAGAATGCTTATATTTTATAGCTGGACTCTGATGGACACAAATCACTTACTCTTCTTCATTAAAACCAGAGTAAGCAGAATCTCTTGAAAGCACATAACATCTTGCTGAGCATCCAGGGCTTAGAAAATAGATCCAGTCTGATCTTCAAGTCTCCTGAGTCCATGCCACATCCACCATGGCTGAGTCCCACATCACCAGCTGAGTCCTACCTCACCTTTGACTGTGGGGCTGGATCCACACTGGTGTCTGTTAGGCTGGTATCAGGGAACCCTGTGCCAGAACTGACCCACAGACAGTAGCATCTGCACAGGTGATGACATGTTTTGACCCTTGTTTCCTCAGGACTTTCAGTGATAAAGCCTGCGAAGCCCATGGTGGATGGGCCAGTGGGCAGTTAGGGGCCTTTAGTGGTTAAACCACACCCCACGTGCAGGCCTGCAGTTGGTATCTCTGGCTAGCATAGCACAAGGCAGAGCAGAAAAAGGTGCATGCAGCCAGTCATCTGAGAGGACAGTGTCGGGCCAGCCCCTGCAGGTTCAGTAAGTCATCCAAAGCATCACAAACAGCAAGCCCTCATGTGCATACCCACAGCCTTTCCCACCATCCATAAGTCCATAAGCATGCTATGCAGTCTTCACGACTGTTAACTGTTGTCTGTTCTTAAAGAACCTACCATTCCCTGCACCTTGCTGTTCTTTGAGAACATTTACTGTTTCTCTAGAATGAATACATCCTGGTGCCCAGGGTCCCGATATTTCACCTCTGAGGCTTCTGGACCACATCTGAATAAAAGCAATCAATATTGGTTAATAAGCCAGATCCACATTATTAGTATTCTTTACAGCCTTGGAATACTTCATTTTATGTACAGATTGCCTCTGAAAACTTGAGCTTATATCTCGTCTGGGCCATGCCATACATGGCCACTCAAATTAATAATGTGCCAGAATTATCTTATGCTTAATGCAGCTGGTTCTATATTGACTCTGGAAATTAAATTTACTCCACAATGATATTGACAGCTGGGTCTCTGGCATATTTAATGGTTTTGAATGAAGATGGGGCTGTATCTTGTGCCTTCAAGCAAAATGTTGATAACTCATCATTTTCATAAAAAGTAGGAAAGTGTTTTATCTATAAACGTTCCATCTCTCTGTGGACAAAATCGATGTCAGAGGTGTTTGCAATTGTCCGGACTTAGCTCTATGTAGGCAAACATGGAGAAGCATTCCAGGGTACGGCCTATAAAACAATTGCTTGCTGGTTTTTTACATGCATAGTTCGGGAATCTCCATGCTTTTCAACGGGGCAGTTTTAGTCTCAAGGAGTAAAGCTGTGTCCTATGAATTTGATTTAAACATAATGAAAATTCTCATGCATGTGTGTGACAGAGTTGAGCCTGGAGATTCAGCTCTGTAAATTTTAGGTGGCTTTGTTCAGCCTTTGGAAAGGTAAGCCAACACACTCCTCATGTGCTACTGATTTGATCTGGGAAAGTGGCTTTCTGGGGGTGGGGGGAATAAGTGTAAACTATTGCATGGATCAATTACCTTGTTATTCTCTGATGTGGGTGGATGTGGCTCCATGAAATCAACCTATCTAGGAGACCAGGTTTTATTGGCCTCTGTCCATCCAGATACAAGAATAAGCAAACGGATGCCCTTCCTTGTTCTCTTCTACATCTGATTTGACCACACTCTTCATGGTTGCATCTAAAATACTGTACTGCAGCATCACTTTGAGGCAGAAGCTGCATGAAAATGGGTCTAAGGTAATGGATTTCTAGGAATGACAGTGAATGGTTGGAAGGATTCTCCTGACTCTCCAATAGTTCCAGTGCCAATATTTTATTGTGAGGGCTATAATCTATGTCTTGGGCTGAAGTCTTTCTTGGTCCACAGCTAGTGTCCTCTCTAAGGGGGACCATAGGGCACTCTGGGTTTGGATGGGATTCCCACAAGGTGTCGAGTGGTAGCTGAGCCCTGAAGGTGTCGGTAGCGAGGAGTAGCTCTGGAGTACTGTGGCCTGAGATGTCGTAGCAAAGCAAAGGTCTTCAGAGCCACTCTAATTACCCATCATGCCTTCATATGGGTGACAAAGCCTTCTGCAGTGTCACAAGACAGAGACTACAAATGAGTGGACAGTACCCAGAAGAGAGTAAGGAAAACACTAACAATAAATGTGGGAAGACTGAGGAAGGGGTGAGCTATGGCCCCATGGCTACAGGGCGATGAGGTCTTCATGTTGGAAGTTGTGTGTTGAGTCAGTGCTGTCCTGGTGCAGTTAGACACATGAGTCCATTAGAGGACAAGGCTGTCCCATTCACCCTGAGAAGTTGCACTTATAGATGTGAGCTGATTCTGCTGGGCTACTGGGCACGCTGTAGAACCATTGCTCTGGTTGCTTAGGGCCACAGAAACCTGTTCTTTCTCACTCTGGAGACCAAAAGTCTGAAATCAACGTGTCAAGCTCTCTCCAGAGGGCCTGGGGTAAGATCCTTTCCTGCCACGTTAGCCCCTGGTGAGGGCCAGCATCCACTGTGCCCCTTGGCTTCTGGCCACATTTCTGCCATCTCTGCCTGAGACAGACAGGGACTTTGGGCTGCACACCTATGCCGAAGTTGTTTGGTCACTGAGTGTCCACCCTCAGTCATGAAGATGTCTCTTAGCTTGTCTGCATCTTTAAGGGCTCATTTTCTAAAGAGAGACATATATCTGCCCCTTGCTAGCATTTGGATTTCAGGTCTCTTTCTAGGGGCATAATTCAGGACAAAGCACTGCAGTGTTATCCCTGCATAAGTGACTTGTTGAGAGGGGCAGCTGTACTTTTCTAAAATGGCAGTAAGGATGCGCCTCCCCTCTTCTAGCTGTTCCAACTGAATCTCACCAACATTGGCAACTGGCATTTTCATATTCATTCTCCTAAAATTTGCTAATGGCCTGTGAATTCTGTAAAAGTGTGCTGCTTAACTTTACTGTGTCAACATCTGGAAGAAACGCCACATGAGTGACATTTGAAAGGCCACAGGCATCATCCCTCAGGTCCATGCCATGATCATGAGATGCACAGTGTTGGTTCCTAGAGTCTGGGCCCCTGCGCGTGGAAGCACGTGAGAAGCCTGGTGCTCCTGGATACAGGAAGTTAGGCCAAGGTGGAGGAGCCCATGGAACACCAAAGGATGGTTGTCCAGGTTCCCTAAATACCCCGGGGCTCTGGAAAAATTTCCTGAAATGGCTTATTTGTACTAAAGTGGAGTGTGTTTGTAGCCTCCTGTTCCTCAACACAGGTCAGCCAGCATTGATCTTTGAAAACATATTAATGAAAGAATTCCCCCACCCACCCAATTGTCTTCCCCTTGCTAGGCATTGCCTTCCCTTACCAATGTACTGTTGTATTCATTCAAGAATGGGAATCTCCTTATGGCCCCCGCAGAGGGTAAACTAGATAAGGCATTTATGTTAAGAAAGAAAATCATACTATAAGGTCATTTACAGAATGCAAAGTCAATCTGCTGAGCATCAAGATAAGAAAACATCCTGAACAATGATGTTTTATTTTGACACAATGAAAAAGCTTTCAGTTCCAAATCAAGCAGTGATCTTAGCATTGGAATTTTTTAAAAATCTCTACCAACAATAATAAAAAGAGAGCACTTTGGTAATATAAAATATCCATTGTTCCTCCAGTCTTTTCTGACAAGATTTTACTGTCCAAAGTCAGTGAAAATATCCTTTTACATGCTTTTTAATATTGTTTTTGTTAAAAAGCCTTCCTGAAGTAAAGTCTCTCCCATGTAATGTGGCTATGCTTAATAATTAAGAACACCTTGGGGAGCTTTTCTAAGAAACCATCCATCCCTTATTTCAGTTTTGTACCATCATTTAACAATTATCTACTCGGACCTTGGCAGTCAGCACTATGGCTAGTCCAGAACGAGAGATGCAGAACTTGTTCTCAGAATTTGAAAAGCAAGAACAGCACATGCAGATGACTACAAGGTCACGCTAGGCCTGGTGATGGCCTGAGGGCCTATGGGCCAGGGGTGCAGGAGGAAGAGAGCACGGCTCACCAGCCAGCCCTCTGGAGACTGCTGCTGTGTCCTGGCCTGGAAAAGTGTTGCTGCGAGGGCATAAAATGAGGAGAACCAGGAATAACAGTGCCCCAAGCACCACATCCTGTAGCCCCACATCACACTGTACAGTCACAGAACAAACCACAGCAAAAATGGGACTTCCTCACAGCAAGATCCCAGTCAGTTTCAGGGACCAACAGGATGAGTTTGCATCAGAGGACCGAAGTCCTAAATCCCAAGCCCAGTGGTTCTGCAGAACTTAAGTGAAATTTTACTTTTCATTTTCTTTTCTGGAGTTTTTCCTTTGCTTCTGTTTTGTTTCTGCTTCTCAAAAGAAGAAGAAAGAAAAAGGTAGAGATGAAAGCAGAAAGGGACACCAGTCTGGTGACACACAGTTATAAACTCAGTACTTGGGATGCTGAGAAAAAATGATCATCCTGAGTTTGAGGCCAGCTTAGGTAATTCAACAAGACCTTGTATTGAGAGAGAGGGACATATAGAGTGGCAGAGAGAGAGAGAGAGAGAGAGAGAGAGAGAGAGAGAGAGAGAGAGA
>PVKA01034460.1:0-23447 GCA_004027165.1 Ctenomys sociabilis
TGAAGAAGTTCTTTCCCTCCATCATCAATATCATGTGGCCACTGCTTTTCTTCGAATATGAAGGGAACTTCGTGCAGGTATGGAGAATGGAAGGATAACATCTGCAGTGAGGGGCTAAAAAGTGGGAGCTCCCAGAAATTAGAAAACTGAAGGCCAGAAGGAAGAAAGTATAAAGGTTTCTCTGCCCCACACCAAGCCAGTAGGGTCAATTCTTGAGTTACCTGGTCACTAGGTGGTTTCCAAGGCAACAGCTGCTGGGTGTAGCTTGCTCTAAGAATATGCAAGAGGTCAGGATGGGCTGCCAATTAACATGTCTATTTGCCCTTTGGGACAAATTAACTGTCAGTAGTATAGTCATTACTATTGTAAAGTTTTTTTTTTTTTTTTTTTTTGTCTTTTTGAGACAGGGTCTCACTACACAGTTCAGGCTGGCTTTAAGCTCACTTTGTAGCTCAGGCTGGTCTCGAACTCACAACAATCCTCCTGCCTCAGCCTCCCGAGTGCTGGGATTACAAGCATGCGCCACCACGCCCGGCTCACTATTGTAAAGTTTGTAAGACATCTTTTGGCAAGTTATGTTGTGCTGAATTCACTGATATATATATAGTCCCTGCCTGATCATGAAATTACAATCCAGGAAAAGGACTTATATGAATCATAGAAATCATAATCAGTTTGTTGCACTTTGCAATTTACTTTGGAGCAGGAATCAGGAAATCTGGGTTCCAGACCAGCTCTGCTGTGTGACCCCCATGAAAAAAAGAAATCTACGTCTGAGCTTTGGTTTTCTCACACACCACCTGCCCACGGACAGAACCAGGGCCCGATGGAGGATTGCCTGGAAGAGACATGGTCTCTAATCCGTTGTTCAAATTGTCTCCTTTAGCAAGCTTCCTGACTCAACCAGATGGTTCACAGGCTGCCTCAATGGGGGAATAGTGGGAATAGTAATCTATGATCTTTTACTTTTCTTTTGTTCTTTCTTTTTTGTGGTACCAGGGATTGAACTCAGGACCCTGTGCTTTCCAGGCAGGCACTTATTCTACTAAGCTATCTCCCCAGCCCTTACTTTTCTTTTAAAGAAAAATGTTATTATAACAGCAACAGAACTTTATTGCAAAAACATTAGAAAATAAAGAAACACAATCCAGGTACAGTGGCTCATGCTTGTAATTCTAGCACTCAGGGAGGCTGAGACAGGAGACTGTCAAGTGTTTGAGGCCAGCCTGGGCTGCAGAATTATTTCGAGGCCAGAGTGAAATATATCATAAGACCTAGTCTCAAAAAAGAAAGAAGGAAAGAAAAAAGGAAAAAGTGGAAAAGGAAAAATATAGGATTGCATTTGACATGCTGTTTTTGTTTTGCTTTTTGTCTTTTCACTATGTAATTCAGGCTGGCCTTAAACTCAATTTTTAGCCCAAGGTGGCCTCGAACTCCGAGTGATCCTCTTGCCTCAGCCTCCTGAGTGCTAGCATTATAGGTGTGTACCACAGTGCCTGGCAATTGACATGATATTTTTACATTGCTTTTCTTTATTTAAAATTGAGAATGGGCGAGTGATATAGCTCAGTGCCATAGAGCTTGCCTGGCAAATGCAAAGTCTTGAGTTCGAGTACCACACACACATAAAAGATATACCATAAAATTATGAACACCTTTATTAATATACTTGTGACATCATATTTAATGTCAATACAGCTTTTCACTGTATGGCTGTATCACCCTGTGTTTGATCCTAACTGGCAGATGTGAAGTCAATTAAAATATTGTGATTTTTATCAGAATGCTCCCAGATAATCTTGTTAGTTTTTTTGAGGCAGGGTCTCCCTATGCGGTTCAGGCTGGCCTTCAGCTCACTTTGTAGCTCAGGCTGGTCTTGAACTCTCAAAGATCCTCCTGCTTTAGTCTACAGGATGTTGGGATTACAGGTGTGTGCACCCATGTCCCGTGCTTTTGATTTCCCCCCTCCAAGTAATCTTGATACACATACCTTTTGGCCATTTGACAGTTTCACTAAGATAAGTGCCCTAAAGCAGAATCACTGGTCAAAGGGCATGTAAAGTTATAGCCTTTAATATATAGGGTCAAACTGGGTGTGGTGGTGCACATCTGTAATCCTAGCACTTGAGAGTGTGAGGCAGAAGGATTGTTGCAAGTTCTAAACCAACCTGGGTTACAAAGTGAGCTCAATGGAGCCTGAAGTACATAGAAAGACCTGTCTCAAAAAGATTATACATATATATATGGTCAAAAGAGGTTTATAAACAAAGTGAAATTTCTTGTTCTGTCACAAATCTTTAATTCTTTAACCTTTGCTAATCACCAAAGCCATAAACCAAGTGAAAAGCTTTTTGGTATTGTTTTACTTTATTTATTTATTTATTTTTGTCTTTTTGAGACAGGGTCTCACTATGCCGTTCAGGCTGGCCTTAAGCTCACTTTGTAGCTCAGGCTGGTCTCAAACTCACAACAATCCTCCTGCCTTAGCCTCCTGAGTGCTGGGATTACTGCACCACCACGCCCAGCTGTTTTACTTTATATTTCCTTAGTTACTTTGGGAGTTTACTGACTAAACATATATATTAGCCATATATTTTTTTTTCTTTCATGTGCTTTTTCTTTAGGCTTTTTTTGTACATTGACTTCTTTTTTAAATTTTTTTAAGCGGCATGAGAAAGATTTAGAGGAAGATAAAGGATGCATTCAAGAGTGGAGTATTTTCCTTATCCATTCTTTTGGGAGGAGCATTTTATTTTCTTTCCAATTTTAAGAGATGCATAGAGCAAAAAAAAAAAAAAAGTAGCCCCTTTTTCTTTTTGCTTTATATTTTAACTTATTTATTATTTTCTTCTTATATATATTTTTTATGTAGATACATGTAGTGCACTCAAGTGTATCAGTCTTTTTTTGATTTTTTTTTTATTTTTGGTACTGGGAATTGAACACAGGACCTCAGACTTGCCTGGAAGGCCCTGTGCCACTAAGCTACATCCCTGCCCAACTTGTCAATCTTTTCCTTGGTGTTTTTTTTTTATATCTTTCACTTGATGCTGGTCTCATCTTTATAAATGGATTAATATTTTCAGAAAGAAAGTGGTTCCCATTAGGATTTATAAATCCTTAGTTGTGGGGTGTGTGTGTGTGTGTTACTGGAAGTTGAACCTGGGCCCTTACTTCTGAGCTACATTCTCAGCTTTCCCCACACCTTATTTTTTTTGTCTTTTTTTTTGTTGCGGAACTGAGGATTGAACTCAGAGTCTTGCGCTTGCCAGGGAAGCACTTATTCTGCTGAGCCATCTCCCAGGCCCCAAATTAGTATGATTTTCTTTCTTTCTTTCTTTCTTTCTTTCTTTCTTTCTTTCTTTCTTTCTTTCTTTCTTTCTTTCTTTCTTTCTTTCTTTCTTTCTTTCTTTCTTTCTTTCTTTTTTCTGAGCCAGGGATTGAACTCAGGCCCTTGTGCTTGCCAGGGAAGCACTTATTCCACTGAGCCATCTCCCTTTTTTGTTTTTGAGACAGGGTCTCACTGTGCAGCTCACGCTGGCCTTAAACTCTCTTTGTAGCTCAGGCTGGTCTCAAACTCACAACAATCCTCCTGCCTCAGCCACCCGAGTGCTGGGATTACAGGCCTGCACCACCCCGCCCAGCAGTCCCACACCTTATTTTGAGACGGATTCTCACTAGGTCATTAAGTTGCCCACATTGAACTCAAGCTTGTGATCCTTCTTCCTCAGCCTCTGAAGTTGCTGGAATTACAGGTGTGTGTCACCACACCATGCTTGTAGAAATATTTTTGACATAAACTACCCCACATTTTTATTTTTAAAATGTTCAAGCCTAAAAGATTGCAAGACTAGTACAGAGAACATCCATATGTTTTTCTTGAGATTCACCAACGCTTTTTGCCTGCGTTTTATTTCTTTCTTTTCCTGAATCATTTGAAAGAGAACAGGAAATACCATAACAATTCACACCAATTACTTTGGAATGTGTCCCTCAAGAACAAGGACAGTTCCTTATAAGACTACAATGTAATTATCCACTCCAGAAGAAGGTGGTTAGCATAATACCATTATGTCCAAACCATATTTAGGTTTCCCCAATTATCTCCCTGGATTGTTTTTAATTTCAGAATCCAGAATCCAATCAGGGATGATGCATTACATTTAGTTGTCGGGTCTCTTGGCTTTAATTAACATTATGCAATGATCTATTTTTCTTTCTTTCCTTTTTTATTTGTTTATCTGACATTGATGTTTGAGAGGTCTAGGTAAATTAATTTTTAAGAATATGCCTCACTTTGGATTGCTTATTGTTTCCTCATTCTATTCAGGTTAAATTTCTTGGCAAGAGCACATAGTGGAAGTTGTTCCCTTACCAGCCAGCCACATCAGGAGGCAGCTGATGTCAGCTTCCACTTTTCTTGAGGCTGCATTTGGTCCCCTGGTGAAGGTGACATCTCTTAGCTCCCTCTCATCTCATTGCTCAGCATTCTCTTACCTCTGGTTTGAGCATCCATTGGTGACTCCCAGTTTTCATGATGGTGGTATCTATTTCCATCCCTTCTATCTATATCATTAACTGACATTCTTATGCAAAGAACAGTATCCTGTTACTGTCTTTTTCACCGTTTATGTTTGGTTAGTGTCCTTCTGGACTCATAATTTTTTGTTGTTGGGGCAGGGGAGATGGCTTAGTAGAATGAGTGCTTCCCTGGCAAGTGCAAGGGTCTGAGTTCAATCCCTGGTTCCGAAAAAAAAAAAAAAAATTGTTGTTACGGTATTTTAGTGGCACCAGACTTTGAACCTAGGGCTTTTACACTGAGTTACATCCTCAGGCCTTTTTAATTGTTTTAAATTTTAAAACAGGGTCTCATTAAGTTGCTAAATTCTGTATTTCCCACCAAATAAGATCTAACTGGAAAATACATGCTGCTTGTTGCCATGGTGATGGTCAGTGGCTGTGCAGAAGATTATACCTCACTATTCTCTTGCTCAGTAGCTATCCTGTTGTGGCAGGTTCCTGTCCCCAAGTTTCCTGGGGCTGACATTTTTTTATCTCTAGCTATCAAAACTGATTTTTTTTTTTTGGTTGTACTAGGGATTGAACTCAGGACCTTGTACTTCCCAGGCAAATGCTTATTCTACTGAGCTATCTCCCTGGCCTAAGACTGATTATTTTCTGATTAGGTCTTATTTTACAGGAAAATGCAGTGGCACAGGCTAGGGTCAAACTTGGGATCCTCCTGCCTCTACCTCTCAAAATGCTGGAATTACAGGCATGTACTGCCAGATCTGGTTTATTTGTTTATTAATTTTTAAGATGAGAGTTTTACTCAAATAGGCTTCTTATGAAATGTTTACACCTATATTTCAGTACTCTTTGCTGTGCTTCTTTTTGTAAAACAAAAACAAAACAAAAAATTTTTTCTTAGGCAAAGGTGTAACACACCTGATTTGCAGTTTGCATTTTTGCTTGACAGAGTATTCTAAAAATCAGTGACGATTCCTTCCGCATTAGTGTTGGGGGTAGAGTGGGCAAGTGTGTGTGTGCGATGGTGTCTTGTGTGTCTGTATGCATGTACAATAGCTTACCTGGTCAGTCTCTTATGTAGAGCATTTAGTTTGTTTTGAGTATTTTTGTCATTGCCAATAATGCAGTGAGTATGCGTGTGTTTTTGTAGTGTTAGAAGTGTCTCTTTGGGATAAGTTCTAGAAGCATTACAGTTGGGTCAGTTGCCAAATACGTAAGTAATTTTGTGAAACATAGTAAAATTTTCTTATGTGAGAGTTGTATCATTTACTTTTCGCACCAGCAGCACATGAGCATGCCACTTCCGGTGGGTCTCTCTCAGGGTATTGTCCAGCTTTTGGACTTAGGTCACCTGACCTGACGAGCAATGCCGTATATGGGGAGTGTTCATTTGTATTTCTTTTATCATATGTGAACTCTTGCAAAACTTAAAAATATATGTTTAGGTGTTTAATTCTTCAGTTTGTTCTTATGTAATGGGACAAGGCATGCATTTCAGTTCTATGCTCTTTCATGTAATTTTCCAGTATACTTTACTGAATACATCTTTTCCTGAGTGATTTGGGAAACTGCCTTATCACACACTCAGCTTCCTGTGTGTTGCTTCACTTCTGGATCTTCCATTCAGTTTCTTTGATTTTTCTATTGATGTGCTGCTGCTACCTTTTATTTAATTATAGCTATTTTATGGTATGTGTAATACACAGTAGGATTAATCTTTCCATCATTTCTCTTCAAGGATTTTCCTAGCCATTGTTGTAGGTTTATTTTCTCATATGAACTTTAAAATGAACATGTCTCTGGGTGTGGTGCTGCAAGCCTGTAGGATCACCACAGATTCTATGAGGTACATAATGAGTTCAAGGCCAGTCTGAGGTCGATATTCAATCTCTGCTTTTGTTTTTGTTTTTAATTTTTGTTATTTGTTTTTGTTTTTGCAGTACCGGGGATTGAACTCAGGACCCTACGCTTGTTAGGCAGGCGCTTATTCTACTGAGTTATCTCCCCAGCCCTAGAAGGAAGAAGGAAACTTTCTCTACTTTTTTTTTTTGTGTGTTACCAGGAATTGAACTGAGGACCCTGTGCTTGCCAAGCAAGCACTTATTCTACTGAGCTATTTCCCCAGCCCTGTCTCTACTTCAATCTCTGTTTTGAAAGCTCCAAAATGATAAAAATAAAATGAGGGGGCCAGGGAGATGGCTCAGTGGAATAAGTGCTTCCCTGGCAAGCATAAGGGCCTGAGTTCAATTCTCGATTCTGCAAAAAAAAAAAAAAAAAAAAAAAAAAAGAACATGTCTACCTCCAAATTGTGTTAACCTTTAAATGCATTTGTGTTACAGATAGTTAATGATAAAAATGATTAGTAGTATAATGATATTACCCAAATTTAATCGTACTCTTTCTTAGGGACAGTGTGACATACAGCTTACAGAATCAGTACATACACCAGCCAGCCTCACTGGTCAGATTTCTGTCTTGCACTTATCAAATACATTCCAAGACTCTCTTCCAGGAATTTATATACCCAGATATTCCAGAGGCTCTAGATTAAAGAAATAAAAGTAGTCACAACCTGTTTTCCTAGTCTGCTAGGACCACATGAATCCATTTAATACCCCTATTTTCATCTGAGTGCACTAATAGATACTATAAGTGCCACAAACTGAGCAAGGTATGTGGGCCAAGGATAGGTGGCAGGCATCCTCACTGTAGGTGTGTGCGTATGTGCGTGCGTATGTGTGTGCGCGTGTGTGTATGTGCATGTGTGCATGGGTGTGTGTGTTTTCCTTTTCAACTTGCTTTCCCATGTTCTTGCACTAGTCCAGGAAATGACAGTGGCCAAGTAGGAAGTGTCCTCCTCATTGAATCAGAAGACTTAGATTTCTAAGTTCAGCTTCTGCATCTCACTAGCATATGAACTTATTTTGTTTTTCTTTTCTTTTCTTTTTTTGGTGGAACTGGGAATTGAACTCAGGCCCTTGCGTTTGCCAAGGAAGCACATATTCCACTGAGCTATTCCCCCCCTGCCCCAAAGAATATTTTGCAATTTTTTTCCTTTGCATATTTATTTATTTATTTGGCACAACCAGATTAAACTAGGCCCTTGCACTTGCCAGGGAAGCACTTATTCTACTGAGCCATCTCCCTAGCCCCTAGCATATGAACTTACTCAAGTTAATTCATGTCTGACCTCTAGTTTCCTCATACATACAAATGGGGATAGAAACACCTATTCCACAGGGATGCTCTAAGGGTTCAATGGAATTCATTCTTCAACACGCCTGCATTGATTGGCAGCCCCATGTCAGCCATTATCCAAAGGACTGGTGCCCTGGAGCAGAATTAGACACCATCTCTGCCTCATGTAGTGGATGAGTCCCAACACTTATACTCCTCCTTATCTGGTGCCAAGGAACAAAAGGACACATTAGCAAGAGGAAAACCCAACTACAGAAAGAGTCAGAAATTTTCGTCTACTCAGTAGACAAAAGCAGGAGTGAGCAAAGCTACTGAGTTTGCCTTAGGACAGTCCTGGTTTACACCCAGTGTCTTAAGATGTAAGCCTTGTGTTGCTCAAACAAACATGTTCTATATTTACTCTCTTGTTTTCCACCCGTGGTTTGTCTACTCTGTGGCTCTCCTGTCCTCTAATTTTTGACAACCTCATACATCTGTCTTTTTTAGAAGTTCCAGCGTGAGCTGAGCACCAAGTGGGTGCTGAATACAGTGAGTACAGGGGCCCACGTGCTTCTGGGGAAGATCCTACAAAACCACATGCTGGACCTCCGCATCTGTAACTCCAAGCTCTTCTGGCGGGCACTGGCCATGCTGCAGGTAGGAATGTGGTCGGCAGGGCTCAAAGTCCAGACTGCTGTGGGAGGGCATTTTGCAGAGGCAGGGGATATGTAAAGCCAAATTTTTCTCCTCTTCCTTTTATCAGGAGCATCCTCTCCTGAGCGTGTATGAACACATAGGTATAAGAGTATAAGCTGTGGCTGTTAGCCAAGACACTTCTACTTACAAGCATATAATCGAAACACAGCTCACATTGGTTTAAGCTAAAAGAAAAAAAAAAAAGAGATAAGTGGTTGTTCTAGGGTAGCCAGATGTCCTACTGACAGAATCTAGAACCTCTAGCCCTTAGCTGTTTTCTGTGCATTGCTTGTACTCTCTGGCAGGTTTTCTTTGGTAGAAGGCATATCGGTCATGTAGTGCCAAATGGATCCTGCCAATTTAATGAACCTGGTGGGAGGAGGACATTTTGTCCTTATGATTCCCAGAAATGCCTGAGGGAAGGCCCCTCACTGGCATGTGTAGGGTCACATGAGCTCCTCTGAACCAATCATTGTCCTCCAGGGGACAGGGCACTTTTTCCTTCAAGATGGTGGCAGAGGAAGGGGCCACAGGTGAGCTTCAGTGAGGCCTTGTAATCTGATTATGGGAAACAATATTTCTTCAGGGGGAAAATTTCAGGTGCTAGAATCAGAAAGAAGTACAAGAGTTACTGAGCAGATAGCACAATGGTGGCCTTGAATGCTGGCATCCTTGACCTTAAGGTTGCTAACTTTAACAAAGCAAAGCAAACAAACAAACAAAAAAACCAAAAAAAACCAGGACATTCAGTTAAATTTGAATTTCATATAAATACTTTTAAAGTATATGTATGTCCCATGCAATAATTGGGACATATATGATTTTTTTTTAATGTATGTGAAATTCAGTTTTAACTAGAAATCCTGTGTTTCTGTTTGCTAAATCTGGCTGCCCTATGTAAAAGAACCAATCTATGCACATTTAGTGAATTCCCACTGAGTTCCTAAAACAACCTGTGGAACTCAATGTTAAGTCCCATAGAACAACAAAGAAGACAGTCAGTCTACACAATAATAGAGATATGGCTTCATGGGAGAAGGAATATTTGAACGAGGCTTGGGAGTTAGGACTTGGGCTTATGCAGGGTAGAAGATTCCTGTTTGAAGGAGCCTTAGCCAAGGCCCAGAAGGGGAACATGGCATAGTGTGTAGGGGATATAGGCCTGATAGAGTGAAGAGTCATTTTATACAGTGGTGAAAGAGTATAAAGGGAAGGGATGGTGAAAGGTTAACACCAGGCAGGAGTTTGGGCTTGCCAAATACACCTGGAACTGCACTGTCCAGAATGATGGCCACCAGCCACATGTGGCTTTAAAAAAATTTTTTTTTCATTTATGTATTTGGTACAGGGTTTCACTATGCAGCTTGGACTCAGAGTGATCCTCTTGTTCTCAGCCTCCCCAGTGCTGGGATTGTAGGAGTGAGCCACCCTGCTCAGACTCAGTCGCTGGCTCAGTGCACCCCAGGGGTGGGACTGGCATGGCATGCGAACCAGGAATTGAACCCTGGTCCCTGAGCTTGCTATAGCAGGTGCTTAGCCAATGAGCTCTTTCACCGGCCCTCACATGTGGCTTTTGGGTGCTTAAAATCAAGCTAGACTGACTGAGGAACAGAATTTCATTTTATTTTTATCTATTTATGTTTGGTATGTAGTACAAGGTCTACAGGATGTAGAGTCAGACTTGTAGTCAGCCTCCTGTTTTCAGCCTCCCAAACACTGGGATTAGAGGCGCATGCCAGATGCCCAGGCTCAATTGCAGTCTCAGCATGCCCTGGGGGTGAGGCCAGCAGGGCATGCCCCAGTCACTGTGCTTGGCCTAAGCAGGCCCTTTAGTCTGCTAAACTATCTGGCTGGCTCAGAACAGAATTTTAATTTTATTTGTTTACTTCTTCATTTTGCAGTATGGGGAATTGAACTCAGGGATACTCTGCTACTGAGTTACATTCTCACCCCATATCTACTTTTTAATGTGAGACAGGGTTTTACTAAGTTGCCCAAACTGAACTTGAATTTGTGATTCTCCTGCTTCAGTCTCTTAAGTAACTGGGATTACAAGTTAATTTTTAATTTTATGTTAAAAATTGAAGCAATGTAAATTTTCTCATTAAATACAATTTCATTATTTTGATAGGTTTGCATTTCACTTTTTTTTGTGTGTGTGGAACTGGGGTGTGAACTCAGGCCCTTACATTTCACCTTTTAACGTTGCAACTTGAATACCCAAATTGGAGTGTACTGTAGTAAAATATACACCAGAAATCAAAACTTATTATAAAGGGTTATGAATTACTTCTCTTCATAATTTTTAGTATTGCTTATGTGAAAAAATATTGCTTATATGTTGAGATATTTGAGGGTGTTAATTTAAATAAATACATTAATTAAAATTAAAGTAATTGTTGTTGTTGTTGTTATTGTACCAGGAATTGAACTCAGGACCCTGCGCTTGCCAGGCAAGCACTTATTCTACTGAGCTATCTCCCTGGGCTCTAATTTCATCTGAGACAGAATCATGCTATGTAGTTCAGGCTGGCTTTGAACTTGTAGCAATCCTCCTGCCTGAACGTTCCAAGTACTGGGATTACAGGTGTGCACCACCACACTCAGCCACCTGTTTCTTTTTCCTTTTTAAATTTTATATGTTTATCTGCAGTTTAGACATATGGTGAACCCCCTGTTTCAGCTTCCCCTCCTGTGGGATTATAGGCATATGCCACCATGCCCAGTTTCTGTGGCTGGCTTGGCACACCTGGGGCCAGGCCAGCACTACATGTGGTGCTGGGGATCGAACCCTGGTCCCTGCTCCTGCCTAAGCAGGCACCTAGGCCACTGAACTATGGCGTAGGCCCCCAGATGCTTGACTGTGGGGTGGAGGGGATCTGGTTAGGGAGGAAACTGGAGAGAGTTCAGCTTAAAATGAACCAAACTGTGTTGTTAGGACACATTTGAAAGTCTGGCTAATTTACCATTAATTCTGGCTTATCCCAGCCAAGCACTGCCCACTACCAACTCCTGCAAACCCATTGTTTCTTTTGGTGGAAGGAATTTGAGACAGGGCCTTGATATGTAGTTCAGGCTGGCCTTAAACTTGCTTACCTAATCCAGACTGTCCTTGAACTTGCAGCTGTCCTCCTGCCTCAGCCTCCTAAATGCTGGTATTACAGGCTTGTGCCACTACGCCCAACAACCCAGTGCTTCTGTACCCTTGGGGATTGTGAGACAAACCAGCCCTCAGGATCCCAGCCTCTGACTTCCCGTTTCTCCTCCTCCCTGACCCCTGCCCGGCCCACTCTGTCCACAGCAGTTCTCAGGACAATCCAAAGCACGATGCATTGAGAGCCTCCTCCAAACCATCCACTTTCCTCAGCCACTGACAGATGAAATTCGGGCTGCACCCATCTCCTGCCACATCCAGGTCGCACAGGAAAAGGAACAGGTATCCTGCCCCCTGCTGGTCACTCGACAACTATGTACTTAGCGAGTACTTTCAGGATAGTATAGTACCAGGAACTTAGCCGGACAAAGCTCTGCCACAAGAAGCTCCACGTTCATGGGTGAGATCTGATTGTTACAAGTGATGACAGGGTACGAAAAAAGTGCAGGAAAAGACCTTTCTACCGTGGAGGGGATAAAAAAATACAAATAGGTTCTTAGGCTAGGTTTTGAAGGATGAAGAGTTTTCTGGCTCAGGGTACAGATTTCTTTTTTTGTTGTTGTTGTTGTTGCTGTCTTTTTGAGACAGGGTCTCACTGTGCAGTTCAGGCTGGCCTTAAGCTCACTTTGTAGCTCAGGCTGGTCTCGAACTCACAACAATCCTCCTGCCTCAGCCTCCCTAGTGCTGGGATTACAGGCCTGCGCCACCACGCCCGGCTACAGATTTCTCTTGTCTCAGCCTTTCATGCATTTTCTGAGCACTCTCAACAACCGTCTGTTTTTGCATACACCCTGTTGGCTCCTGACTCCTGCACCCAATGAATGCTCTAGCTCCTTCCCACACAGCCTTGTGTTCTCAGTGCCTCTTCCCCACAGATCATCCCCGTGGCCTTGCTGAGCCTCCTCTACCGGTGCTCTGTCCCCGCCGCTCAGGCTCGTGTGGCTGCAGCTCCCTCAGCCTGCGATGCTGTCAGGAGCGCCCTGGCTGGGCCGGGCCAGAAGCGTGGTGCCGACCCCGTGGAGCCCTTGCAGCGGGGCAGTGCACTGAACTGGGGCACCTGCTAGCTGAGTGCCCAGGGCCAGTGTGCCAGCAACCCTGAGTGGAGAGGAAGATTTCTTCTGCCCTGGAGGACTGTCCTTGCGTGTGACTCAGTGGTTTCCACCTTTGCTAGCTTATTCTGCTTTTAGAAATAAAACATCTTGTTTTGGAAAGGTACCGCTGCACAGTAAATCAGACTCAGTAAGCAGAGCAGAGGTGGGCAGGGTGGTGGTTTGCTTGGTCCCAAGCGCATTTCACGTCTTCAAGTATTCATTGCCCTGGCCTGATGCCCCAACCTTATTATAGCGTCCCTGCATTCCTCATCTGCCACTCATAGCTTACTGCACGTGCACACTACGCACTTTCTAGTTCCACACAGACACACACAAGGAGAGAAGATATGGAGCCTTTAGAGAGAGAATTCCGAGAAGCAGGGAGTTGTGCCTCTGGTACTGTATAAACCACTCAGAAAGTGGACCCACAGGACCCTCACTACTAGAGTCTACCCTGGAGACCATGAAGTAAGGCTGGCAGCCCCTGCCACAGGTTTGGGGGAGCAGAGTGGACTGGAGGTGCAGAGTATTGTTTGGTGGTGAGATTCCCCCGCCCCCCCACGAGCACAAGAAGCCTCTGGCTGCGTGTTTTAATCTCTCGCTCTCACATGTTTTGACCAATCGCCCTCTTCAGACCCGGACCCCCTCCTCAGCGCCTGAGACCTGTGGCTCCAATAGTGGAGAGCTGGCTCCCCCTGGTGGCAAAGGAATCTCCAGCTCGTAGACACCCTGGGGCGCTCAGACATAAAATGCCCACGAGGGTCACGGATGGTGGTGGCTGAGGAGCCAGATTGCAGTTTGAGAAGGGAAACCAATCTTTGGAAGGCAGCCACAGGCCCCTCCGTGCGGTTATGGGCCTCCAGCGTCTCTCTGAGCTGTTTTCCTGTTCTTTACATTGCTGCCTTAGATCATTAACCAGGCCCCTCCCCTTACAGTGTCTTCTGAGGGTCGCATCTTTTTGTCTTTCACCCTCTAGGAGCACTTCTTCCTAACTCTGCAGCTCCAGAGGGCTGCAGTTAGGCAAGGACGCTGCAAAGACCATCGACTTCTGTCCCCATGATTCTCTCCTGCGTGTCTTCACTTTGTACCTTGACGTCATGAGCAGAGCCATCGGAAGAGATGTGGCTTTCTAGAGCACGAGGGAACGGAGCACCCCTCGAATCTCTGCATGCTGCCCACATTCATATGAGCTGGAAGTCAGCACAGGATTAGATTTCCCATACACTACATGCAAGACTACTCTGCAGTTCATGTCTTTTACCTGAAAGCACTTAGATGGTGTGGTGTAAAGACATCTAGAGAATCTAATTCTTACATAGTTCAACGTGATACTCAGGTGTCTGTGAACAAGGTTCTCTGCTCATCTTTGGGAAACACTAGAGGCTAGTCACACTGTGGCAGTCAGAGCAGACAGATGACAAAGACTGGATCCTTATGTCCTAGAAACTCACCAACACATATAGGCGATTCTAATATAAGATACGGGAATACAGCCTGAGCTACAAAGTGAGCTTAAGGCCAGCCTGAATTGCATACTGTCTCAAAAAGACCAAAAAAAAAAAAAAAAAAGATGCAGGAAGCTGAAGTGGGTTGGAGTTAAGAACAGAAAGCTTCCAGAACTGCTGTGAGAGATTACAGTGTAGGCCAAATCTCAAAGGAAGTTTGGGAAGAAAGTTGTAAGGTAAAGGAACAACCAAAGAAAATTTATCACCAAGGGTCGGGGGATGCAGCTTAGTGGAACAGCACTGGCAGTGCAGACCCCTGGTTTCAGTCCCAGCAACACACACACACACACACACACACACACACACACACACACACACACACACCACAAAACTATATTGTCGATACAGGATGCAATTATGCTGAACCTGACTAATGGGTTTCACCCAATGGTCTTTATTGGACTGAAGAAAATGGAGGAAATGATATCCTCATCAAAACCAAAAGTGGGGACTGGGATACAGTTCAGTGGCATAGCATTAGCCTGGTAAGTGCAAGGTCTTGAGTTCAATTCTTTTTTTTAATTTTAACTTAAAATTTTTTTTTGACAGAGCCGGGGATTGAACTCAGGCCCTTACACTTGCCAGGGAAGCGCTTATTCCACTGAGCCATCTCCCCAGCCCCTTAGAGTTCAATTTTTGGTTAAAAAAATAAAAACGTAAGGGATCAGGTAGAAAACATTTGAATCTTGTATATACCTCAAGCTGAATGTAGTAAAAATGGCATTTATGATTTTTAAATCAGCTAGCTAGGTTCTTCATAACTTTGGTGGTCTTGGGGTCCCTGAGAGAGTTTAGTGGATTAAGTACTTGCTTAGGCAAGCACGGAGACCAGGGCTTAATCCCTGACACCACATGCTGCGCCAGCCCTGTCCCCAGGGGCGCTGAGCAGGCCACTGAGTCCGGGTGTGGTGGTGCATGCCCATAATCCCAGCACTGGGGAGGCTGAAAACAGGAGGATCACGATGAGTCAGAGCTGTGCAGTGAGACACTATGCCAAATACATTTTAAAAAAAAAGAAAGAAAGAAAAAACACTTTGGTAGTCTTGGATTTTAGGCAAGAACCAGGTCTTGGATGGTAGATGGGCTGTGAAGTTAAAAGTGGATGGTAGAATATGTAGAAGAGGGAAGGCCTTCAATTGGTTCTGGAGGTGGACTCTAAAAAACAAAGAAAAATGTCTAAGATTGCATACAAATGTGGGCATGGATTGGACAGAGATTCAAACTGTAAGATTAGGACAAACACTGCACTTAGGTGGTACAAAATGCTGCCATCATGGGGGAGGGATGAATTGATTCACTTTAAAACTAGTAACCAATGTAATGTGGAGTGGGAGAGAGAGGAAGAGGAAGCCCAAGCATCTTACAGAGTGAGAAAGTGAAGGATTGCTCAAAACTCCATAGTGATGGATATGTCACAGGGACACAGGTGCCAGGATGAAAAGAGTTCCTGGTAGCAAAAGTTGGAACAACTGAGTAACAACATAAGTTAACATAGTACTGTGTTGGACTATAATACAAAGTGCTATGTAATAAATCTACATGAATTAATATCAATAAAAATAAATGATTGGATAGAATATGATAAGGGGGGACAGACTTTTCTGCACAAGAAATCAGATACATAGATAGAGATGGAGATAGAGGTAGATAGAGATACAGATAGGGATAAAGATAGAAATACAAATACATATAGAGATGCAGATAGAAATATATAGACAGAGGGGCTGGGGAGATGACTCAGTGTTAGAATAAGCACTACCCTGGCAAGCGCAAGGGCCTGAGTTCAATCCCCAGTTCCACCCCCCCAAAAAATATATATATATATTTGTAGATCCCTGTCCAGGAAATGGAGTTCAATGATTCCACACTCCCACACCTCCAAAGTGGATTAGATTTAGAGCTTACTTCCAAAAATCCAAGTATGAAAAGAGAAAAATAGCAAATTTACAATGGAGAAAACTCATAGGCTTGATCATGATCAAGTAATTGAGATTGGTATCACTAGTTGATATCATGCACCTCCTGACATGATATTCTGAGGGTATGCTTGCTACCTCTGGTATTCTTCCTCCCCAAACATGTAACCTTTGCCTAAGCATAAGGAAAACAACACAGAAACTGAAATCTAGGGAAATTTTATAGAATGTCCTCTTAGGAGCTGAGGGTATAGTTCAGAGAAGAATCCTTGCAAGCTAGGGTCTGGGTTCAAGTCCCAGAACTTTAAAAAAAAAGTCCTAAATATAGGGTTGGGGATATTGCTTAGTGGCATAAGCACTTACCTGGCAGGTTCAAGGTCCTGAGTTTGAGTCCCAGTATCTGCCCCCTTCCCCCAAAAGTTCTTAAACAGAAAGTGGTACCCTGGGGCCAGGGAGATGGCTCAGTGGAATAAGCGCTTCCCTGGCAAGCGCAAGGGTCTGAGTTCAATCCCCAGTTCCACAAAAACAAACAAACAAAACAACAAGAAAGTGGTACCCTGGGATGGATTTGAACAGAAAGGACATTAGTGGGAAAATATAGTTGATCCAAATATATAGAGGTCCAAATATAGTTGGCAGTTAAGCTAATAATAAATATATCAATGTTAATCTCAGGTTTGCTTTGTTTAGGGAAGGGTCTACAGGGTGTTCAAGGTCTCACTATTAGATCGGACTCATAGATATCTGCCTGTTTACAGCCTCCCAAGAGCTAGGATTATGGTGCGCGCCACCACGCCCAGTGTCAAAGACTAATTGCTGGCTCAGCACACCCTAGGGGGTAGGGGCACGGTAGGCCCGGGATCAAACCCCCGGCCCCTGCACCTGCTTGCAGGCACTTTAATCCACTGAGCTACTTGGCCAGCCTTTATTCTTGGTTTTGACAAGTGTACCAAAGTTATATAAGATGTAGAGGTTAGGTGAGACTGAGACTGTACTACTTGGCCGTATAAAATTATAGCTCAGGGGATTAAAGCGCCTGTTTAGGCAGACCCAGGAGCCCTGGGCGTGCTGTGCCAGTGATTGAGACTGAGCATAGTGTCTGCACTCCTGTAATCCCAGCGTTTGAGAGGCTATAAACAGGAGGATCATTATAAGGCAGTGAGACCCTGTACACTCAGTCCTAAAATACAAAATAAATAAATAAAATTATTCTAAAAGTTTATTTAAAAAATAAATTTCCTAATTATAATAACACAATTTATAGAAAAGGGTAAATGAATTAAAAGATTTTAAGGGCTTTGAGCCATCAATAAGACCATAAAGTTGTTTTATTTTGTTTTGGTTTATTTTTTTGAGACAGTCTTCATATGTGGTTCAAGGCTGTCTCGGAAGTGAGATTCATAACATCTGAATAAAACAATAAAAATTTTGGTAAACTCAAGATTTGAACTAGGTGTAGCCAGGCATAATTTCATACAGCTGTAATCTCAGCACTCAGGAGGCTGAGGCAGGAAGACTGCTTAGAGTTCAAGGCCAGCCTGGACTATGAAGTGAAACCCTGTCTCAAAAAAAAGTGTGTGTGTGTGTATGTGGGGGGTATTGGAAAAATTTTAATGTAAATGAATACATAGTAAGTAGTTTAGTCTGTGAAACCCTAATAACCCCCTGTGTAGCTAGTCAGCTGTCATGTTGTAGCATGAAAATAGCCCTGGACAATATTCTAAGTGGGCATGGTAGGCATCCATAACTCTTTGTTTGAAAAAACAGTCAGCAGGCTCAATGTGACCCATGGGCTACAGTTTTGTCAACTCCTGCATAGAAAGAATAAAAATCATTTCAGTTTGCAAAGGAGAATATAGCATCACTTAAAAAATCATCTTCATTCTGCCTGGTGGTGTGCAATTGTAATCCCAGCACTCTGGACACTGAGGCAGGATTGCCCCAAGTTTGATGCCAGTCAGAACTGAATATTGAGACCTTGTCTCAAAAAACAAAACAAACAAACAAAAAATGGTTCTTAAAATAAAAAGCAAGAAAGGAGAAAAAGAGAAGCATAATGGGACAAAATAGAAAGTAAAAGAAGGTAGGTTTTGCTTCCAGTGTATTTCAATAATTACGCTAAGTGTAAATGGATTATATGCCCTACACAAAATAATCTTTTTTTGTTTCAGCATGTCTCTTGCAAATAGCATATTTTAAAATTATATTTTATATCCAATATTTAAATAGAGGCCAGGCATGGTGGCAAATGCCTGCCATCCCAGCACTTGGGAAGCCGAAGTAGAAAGATTGCTGAGTGTTTGAGGCCAGCCTGGGCTACAAAAGGAGTTCAAGGCCAGCCTGAACTACATGGTGAGACTGTCTCCAAAAAATAAAATAAGGGGGCTCAGGATATGGCTCAGTGGCAAAGCTCTTGCCTTGCATGCAAAATGACCTGGGTTCAATCCCCAGCACTACCACAAAAATAAAATAAAAATAGAAAATAAAAGGCAGGTGGCTGGGCTGTATCTCACTGCCAAGGCAGATGGCAGAGTATCTCAAAGGAGAAATAAACTCATACAATTGAAAAATCTACATACTTGCCTTATGAATCACTGATGAACTCATCAGTGGAACAAAAGCATAGGAATAATATAAAGCTCAACCCTAAGGACAGCAAAATTGGTCAAATGCACATGTGCAGACTCTTATTCTGTCAACTGCAGGGTACAACTTATTTTTAAGTATGTGTAAAATTTTTATTTCTTTAAATTTTGTGTTCTTTCAGCGCTGCTGTAAATCAAATCTGTGGCCTTGCTCTACCATGAAGCCACCTCCTTCACACCAGGTGAGTAAATATTTAATTCACAGAGAATATATTTTTATATGAATATTTTATGTTCCAAAACAAAACAAAACAAAATAAAAACACACAAAAACCTGAGGGCTTGGGAGATAGCTTGGAGGTGTAAGTGACTGCCTGGTAAGTCCAAGGACCTGGATTTGATTTCTGGTGTCGCATGCCGTGTCAGCCCGGGAACTCTGGGCATGTTGAGCCAGCCACCGATACTAGGTGTGCTGGTGCATGCCTGTAATCTCAGCACTGGGGAGGCTGATGCAGGAGGATCACTGTTGTATGTGATGGGTTAGTGTTGAAAGAAAGGACGGGAAGACCTGATGAATGTAGCATCAGAGGTCTCACTGAGATGAGTCTCTCTCCAGGTGAGCCCAGAGCCTCAGAAGCATCTCACGTTTATTGAGGGCTAAAGGCAGGCTAAGGAATGTTCACTTAAGTGAACACAGACTACTTTTACTATGGACTTCCACCATTTGTCTAACTCTAGGTCCACACAAATGTTAGCTGATAACATCCCAAGCAAGCGATCAGAGAACAGGGTGCCGGGAGGAGAAGTTTAGGTGTCTGTAGTCTTGAATCCCTGCTTTCTGGGAATTCACAAGTGAGAGGCAGCAGCTCTTCTTGGGCTCTATTTATTATTTTTTGTTTTCTTGGGACATTAGGTTTTTGTTTCATTTGAGAGTGAGGAAGGCAGAGGTCTTAAAAAGGTCTCGTGTGTAGATTTATATTTGTGTGGAAGTTGTTTTTGAGGTTTAGTAATGTCAGCATCTGAAACTGACCTTTTAAAATATTTTTTAAACTCTTTTGAGTCTGATTGTAATAGCTCTAAAGCTAAGGAAATTAAACTACAAAGAGACCATACATGAGAGGGATTGGTTTCCCATTTTGATGATCACAACACAACGTTTTTATAACTTGTTTTCAAGTATTTATTGATTGATTGATTGATTGTCTTTTTTAGACAGGGTCTCACTATGAAGTTCAGGCTGGCCTTAAGCTCACTTTGTAGCTCAGGCTGGTCTCAAACTCACAACAATCCTCCTGCCTCAGCCTCCCGAGTGCTGGGATTACAGGCATGCACCACCACGCCAGGTCAAGCTTTTAAGTTTAAATCAGTCTTCCTCTTCCTCTTCCTCTTCCTCTTCCTCTTCCTCTTCCTCTTCTTCTTCTTCTTCTTCTTCTTCTTCTTCTTCTTCTTCTTCTTCTTCTTCTTCTTCTTCTTCTTCTTCCTTTTTCTTCTTGGCTGAAACTAGTAACAATGTGGTTTTTTTTTTTTTTTTTTTACAAGGGAAAGTAATTTTTTGAAAAGTTTTGGTTTTATCTTTATACCCATTCCTTTGAGTAACATCTGAATAAGACAGACATATTTATTTTTCCTGAAGTGGAGTTTTTTATTACTTTGAGCTTTTTTCATTGGTCTCACCTATTTTGGGCGTACTTTTTTTTACATGGTCAGGTCTCTCTTAACTCACCCCAGGTCACCTGTTGTGCCCCAGGTTGCATGCCAGATCACTATGAGTCCGAGCTGTGTAGTGAGACCCTGTACCAAATAAACAAATGAACAAAAGTCTTTTTTTTTTTTTTTTTGATACTAGATACAGGCAAAAAAAAAGAGAGATTTGCTTTCCACAGTTCTGGTCCAAGATCAAGGAACTGCATCTGGGGAAGCCCTCGCGCTGGCCACTCAGGGAGAGACCAGGAGCAGTGTGCTGGGTGTCTCTTGGTTTCTCTCCCTCATCTCCTAAGGTCCCCAGTATCCTGTCATGGTCTTTACCTTGAAACCCTGGTGCAAGCTTAATTACCTGTCTGCTGCCCTGAAGGCACCCCTTGTGAGCCCCATACTTGGATTGAGGTTCACTCTCCTAATGGTTCACAACAGGGGTTAAATTTCAATTTATGAATCCTTGGGAGACAGTCCACATCCAAGAAATAGCACCTGTAAACAAAGGCTTGCTTTTATTTTATTTTATTTTGAGATAGGGTTTCACTGTGTAGTTTAGGCTGGCCTTATACTCACTTTGTAGCCCAGGCTGGCCTCCAGCCCACAGTAATCCTCCTGCCTCAGCCTCCCAAGTTTTTCTTTTTGTGTGTGTGTGTAACTAGGAATTAAACCCAGAGATGCTTTTCCACCGAGCTACATATCCAGCCCTTTTTATATTTTTGTTTCCTTGTTATTGTTTTCACAACTCAAGACCTTTACTATAAATGTTAAAAATATATCCATCAAGTAAAATTAGCTTCAAAAAACAGAACAAGTGAGGAAACAGGAAAAGCCAAGGCATCAGTATTACACTTAGCACACAGGAAGATGGCATCTCGGTGAAGAAGCAGAATTTACTACATTCTTACTCTTATTTTTTTATTTTTTTGCTGTACTGGGGATTGAACTCAGGACCCTGTGCTTGCCAGGCAGGCACTTATTCTACTGAGCTATCTCCCCATTACATTCTTAAGATTAGAAAAGGGACACATCTTCCACCACCCAGAAAAAGTGCCTGCAACACTGAACCGTTTCTGTGACTATCCTGATGTGACCACCTGTCTTCAACCCAAAAGCTTTGGTATTAAGGATTTTTTTTTTTTTTTTTGTCTTTTTGAGTTAGGGCCTCACTACACAGTTTAGACTGGCCATGAATTCATTTTGTATCCCAGGCTGAGCTCAAAACTCTCAATGATCCTCCTGCCTCAGCCTCCTGTGTGCGAGGATGCCATTATGCTGGGGCATGATTAAATTAAATATTAGTCTTCCCAGAACACAAACTAAATCACCTCTAAATGCATTAAAAATAATGAGGGAATCAAATAAACAATGTAGATAGAATTTTTTTCTTTTGCAAGTACAGACCAGGATAAAACTATTATTGTACTTGTAGGCTTACACAAAAATTAAACCCTTTTCTTTGAATCAAACTCAGAACCTTGCACTTGCCAAGTGGGCACTATGCCATTGAGCTATATCCTTGGCCTCACAAAAAAGGCTGGCCTTTAACTCACTATGTAGCTCAGGCTGGCCTCAAACTCACCACAGTCCTCCTGCTTCAGCCTGCCAAGGCCTGGGACTATAGATGTATGTTACCATATCTGGCTTTCAAGAACCTTATTTAGGTTGCTTCTAGGTCAAACCCTGAGTCTTGCTCATGCCAAGCCAAGTAAGCACTCTGCTAGTAGGCTATGTCCCGGCCCTTTATTTTATCTTAATCCAGAGTCTTGCTAAATTGCCCATGCTAAGCTTTGTGATCCTCCTGCCTCACCCTTGAGTAGCTGGGATAACAGGCAATGCACCACCATGCCCAGCTACTATGTCTGTCTTCTAAGACAGTGTCTACTATTCAATAGTCCACTGGAATGATTTGTCTACATTAATGTTCCTATTAGAAAAAACTGTTGTAGCATTTTATTAAATTTGGTAGAGTATAAGTTGATTCCTTGTAATATTTTTGTGCACCAGGAATTAAACTGTTTGTTTGGTTTTTGAGAAAGGGTCTCATTATGTACTTCAGGCAGCTCTCAAACTCATTGTAACCCTCCTGCCTCAGCCCCCCAACTGCTGGAATTACAGGCATGGACCACCATGCCGAGCATGTTTGGCCCTGTATTCTGGTTTATGGTTTGAAACATATGACACCATTGATGCAGGGTAAAGAAATTCTAAAACTTCTAGATATCTGGGATGAGTTCATATTCTCTAAAATTAAAGAATGAGTTTTAGGAACAACAGAGGTTAAGAGCAGAATTTATTTACTGGGGGAGAGAGAGAGACAGAAGGGGTCCTGAATGGATTGCTGAGGAACCTGCCTTTTCTAGAGCAAATCTACAAGGTGAGCTGGGTCCAAGGTGGGAAAAATGAGAACTCACAGATGGGCATGAGATGGGACGCAACTATGGTTAACCGATAAGATTACAAGCAAAATTGCTCAGGTAAAATTGATTAAATCAGGATGAAATGGGGAAGTGAGTCACACAGAAAGCAGACATAAATACAGAACAGGGGCTTATCCTGTAGGGGGTTGGGTTGGTGACTCTTCCTGGCTTTTTCAAGGTACTTCATACCTGTTTAAAATATCAGTCCCTGATGTTTGTCCTTAGGAATTATGTGAGTGTATTTGTTTCATTTATGTCTTGAGGGGCCAGGGAGATAGCTCCATAGAATAAGTGCTTTCCTGGCAAACACAAGGGCCTGAGTTCAATCCCTGATTTAGCCAAAAAAGAAACAATTGTCTTGAGGTCTGGCCCACAGGAAGTCCCAGTCCCTCCCAAGGTTTCAAGGTATCTCATGTTCCATACTGGCTTCTCCCAGGTAGCTCTGTCTCACTGCCTATAATATTCCTAACTCAGTTGCCTACAACATCATAACTGGGCCTCTAAGGAGTGACTGATGCCTGAGAAACGATCATAGGGCAGAACAAAGTACTTAGAAGACCTGCTTCTTTGAAACTTTGCTTCTTTATACCCACTTAATGACAATTTATCCTGGGAAAGTCATCAATAAGCTCTTCCTTGAAGGTTTTTTTTTTTTTTTTTTTTTTTTTTTTTTTTTTTTTT
>PVKA01034461.1:0-23464 GCA_004027165.1 Ctenomys sociabilis
AAAAACAGTTCCATTTACAATGATGGCACAAAAGATAATGTGCTTTGAAATAGGTTTTATATAAGCAGCACACTGAATTAGCAAAGTTGCTTCCAAGACTAAAAGATCTAAGTGAATGATATGGTGGTATTCACCCATCATTCGAAAACTCAGTAATTAAAATTGGCTGTTTGCTACTAATGATGCTCTATAAACTATAGATTGTAGTCAAGAGAATGGGAATCAACAAAATACCAGCAGAAAAGTTTAGATAAACTGGCAAAGTCTTCATAAATTTATACATAAGTGCAAAGGGATTGTAGTTGCCAAAGTAATTTTAAATAAGAACACAGATGAAAGATAAATATTTACTGATTTTAAAAGGAAATATGATTCTATGATGATCAAGAAAGTGTGTCACTAACAAGGATACAAATGTAAATTAATAAAACTATATTGAGTACTTAGAAATAAACTCTTACCTTTATAGAAAATTGCATTTGATTCAGGTGCCATACAAATTCAATATTAAAAATCAGAACTTTAAGCCAATGGTATGGAGAAAGTTGGATATTCAAAAACAAAGAAATATGCTAATATATCTACTTCATATTTTGTTAAATAATAATCTTGAAATGAATCATACAGACATGTAAGAAACAGAGCTAGAGCTGCCAAGATAGTTCAGTGGAACGAGTGCCTGCTTAGGCAAGTGCAGGGACCAAGGTTAGTTGCCTGGGGCTGCATACCACACTGGCACCACGTCCGGGCACCCTGAGCCCCACCTGGCCTGGGAGTGATGATTCATGCCTTAATACGAGAGCTTGGGAGGCTGAGAACAGGAGGATCACTAGGAGTCCAAGCTTCATACTGAGACTCTGTACCAAATACAATTATGGAGTTTGAAAACTATTAAAAATGGCACTGAACATGTTAATGAATTTCACAATGAAAATATTTCATAAAAAGAAAGCAAAAATAAGTCCATAAAATAAAAAGAACAAATTGAAACAATCCAAATTAAAAACATCTACATTAGAAAGACAGTCTTTATAACATGAAAAACGTGAGCCACAGATGGTAGAAAATATTCATAAATCATACAATTACTTGTCATCAAAACTTATAAAGAAAGTGTATAACTCTATTAAGAATGTGCAGTTTGATATTGAACAAAAAATTAAATAAAATTTTCATTCAAAATCCAAGAATAAAGTCAACCAACAACAAACACTGGCAGAATGGTGGGAGAAACGGACCCCTTCTCCACTACTCCTTTGAGTCTACAGCAGTGCAATCACTGTGGACATCAGTGTGGACATCAGAAAACCAGAATGACAGTTCTGTTCAGTGTAGCTAACCTTGTTTTTGGTACCTTCCCAAGAGAACTGACGGTATGGTATCACTGATATATGTACACTCATGTTTACAGTGACAAAATGTGTCATGGTCAGTCTTGGAAGCAGCGTCACACCCACCAACTGATGAATGAATAAAGAAGATGTGGTTTTTAATATGATCAAGTATGAGTCTGCCATAAAGAAGAATGAGAGTGAAACATTTCTAGTTAAATGGATGCATGAGGCTACTCTCCTAAGTGAAATAGATTGTACACACATATGTAAATATTGCATTGTTTCACTGTAAGAAGGCCAACGTGTAAGTTTAAAATATACAATAGAGATTGTGAAATGGGAAGAAAATGTTCAACTGACAAGGGAAACAAGGGATGGAAGAGGGAGAAAGGAATGAAAAGAAAAAAAAAATGATGAGAAACGCAAACGTTGGCATCAAAGCTTTTGTACATAAGGTAGGGAAGAGGAGCTGAAGAAAGCTAAGGGAATGTGGGGCATAAAAGTGTCTGACTGTATCATGTACAGGTACAAACTTCCTATGAGGAATGTGACCACTATGTATATCTAAGTTGTACCAATAAATGAATACTATAATAATAATGATTGAGAAAATAAAACAAGAAAGGGAAATAAATCAGGAAATTTACAACATCACTGACCATTAGAGGAACATCGATTTAAACAGTCCTCCTTATTGGAATATCTGCAAGTAAACTAACAAAGATGTCTAGTGTTGTTGGAACATAAACTCTCAGGGATATTTTGGGTTGCTGATGCGAATACATGGTGCTGCAGCCACTTCTGAGAGGTTTTGGTGACTTTTTAAAAATTTGATCAATGTGTAGTAAATTTAGTGATGCCTCTCCTGGGTATCTATCTGCGAGGAATGGGGACACCCCAAACAGAGGATTGCTCACAGATTTGTGCAATAGAAGACAACTATTCATCAACAAAACAACCCAAGTAACTATGCGGATTTTGAAATATGAACTATTTTAACATAATTATCACATCGCAGCTAAAATGTTAACAGCTCCAGATTTTAGGGAGCATAAAGTGAATACGCGGTGACAGAAGGATTGATAGTTACCTCTGTGTGGTGGGAGAAGCATACAGCGACAGCACATTAGCAGGAGAAAATTTTTTAGGGTGATGAAACTTACAATTGAATTTTGGTGTTAATTGCACAATTCTGTAAATTTCCCACAAAATGAAATCCATGCTTCACATAAGGGAAATGTATATGACATAATTTTATGGCAATGAAGCTTTAATGAATGCATGAAACTTACTCATTTTACACAGTATAATATCAATTATGATGTGAATGCCTCTCCACGGGTATATTCACACATCTGCATGTGCATTTGCAAAGAAAAATGTTAACTAAAATGTTACTTTTTGAAGGACTATTTCATTTAAGTTTACCATTTTGTGTTCGTGTTCTATATGTGTGTATTGTTTTAAAACACTGTACTTTAAAAACGTGTCTTATAAAATATTTTTAAAAACTATTTTACTCACTAAAGCAAATTGAATCAATGTTAAGAATATATAGTCAATCCAAGCTTCAGAAATTAAATTTGCTAAAGCTGATGCAATAATACTAAGAATATAAGACTGCACATCAAGTAAATATGTAATTCCAACCATAATGAGGTAAATAACCAAGCTTTTTTTATGCAACTTGAAAGCTGGTTCTTTCTAGGTCTCCTGGCCTAGGATGTAAATCACACAACAAGTGATGTGTCCAGAAGAGTGAGAGGGATATGGACAACTTCTGAAAGCTTTGGTGCCTTCAAGTCAAGTTTTAAGGTGGTTCACCAAAAGCATTTCTCATTGTCATGCTGTGACAGCAAAAATTATGCAAATAAATTATCGTGCACATTTTACATTCTTGATCCTTTCTCTATTTCATATTTAATGCATAACAAGGCAGACAAAAGTATATGTAGGTTTCAATAAAGAGTGCCATTTTAGAAAAGAAATTTCTTTCTATAAAATGGTGTTTACCATTATAAATACAGTCACAGCCTCATTATGTGTACTTCTCATAACTGAGAAATATCTCAGATTGAAGCACATGAAAGGTGAGTCCACTGTGACACAAGGTCACAGCCAAGTGGGAACCTGGATCATAGTTTTGTCTTTACTTTTGTTTCCAAATATATATTTTTTAATTTTAATAATTTCGTCTCTCCTTCATGACGACTAAAACAAATGAAAAGAGATAACATAAGCCCATTTGCTTCTATGTATTCTTATTCAATTGATCTTTAAAATGTCAAGAGATTAGGCTAGTTGTAGGACTATGGTAATCTCAGAAATGCAGGACTGAACTACTAGTCTCACTTTCTTGAGAAAAATATGTAAGGAGCAACTATTCTCTACGTTCATTCAATCCACCTTCACTCTGGGTGTTTTCTTATGAGGGAGGAGCAGAATTCCAAACTGTTGCTTAATGCTTGGCTATCCAGTATACTTATTATGACAGTACTGCTCACTTCCTGTGTCTCTACCTTGCATAGCTTCATCATGAAAGTGTGGATAAGAATATTTATCTTATTTTATCACTTATAAAAATGATAAAAAGTGAAAGCAGGTAAGATAATCATAATAGAACTTTAAAAGTATATGTTAGGGCTGGCCAAATAGCTCATCAGATTAAAGTGCCTGAAAGCAGGGGCGTGAGATTTAATTCCCAGGCCTGCAGTGCCAGCCCCACCCCTGGGACATGCTGAGATGTCAGTTGAGACTGGGCATGGTGCCGCACTCCTGCAATCCCAACTCTTGGGAGGCTGTAAACAGGCAGATCACTATGAGTCCCATCTAGTAGTGAGACACTGAACACCCTGTAGACCCTTCCATAAAATAAAAACAAAGTATATGCTAATAGTGACAATATTCATTTTCCCTAGTACATACATTAAGTAATTTACATCTGAGCTAGAGTAGATAAGAGTTAAATATAAAAATGAATAATTAAATACAAAATAGGTTTAAATACCTTTTTAATTTAGATTTATATGTGCTGAGCTGCATTTAAACAGTACTTTAAGTTTTGGTTGGGTTTTTATTTAATATGTGTTACTTCAGTAAGCATTTAAGAGGCAACTATTATATATTCTGTTGGGTCTTTGGAAATAATAATATAAAATAAAAATAAGTTTTCAGTGAGTGTTCACACTCTGAACCTTGATATGCAAGCAAAAGTGACTATAAAAGAATGAAGAACTAGCAGAACAGAAGTTAAAAACACCTCAAGAATGTTCTTGACTAGCTCTCATAATAAACAACAAAACGGCGACTCCTTGTGTCAAATGGAATACATGGAAGAGGTCCTAGGATTAGTGCTCCAAAAGCACACAAGCAAGCACAGATGATAAACAAAAAATTAAAATATTATGGTTGACATGCAAAATGAAAGGCTATATAACCATTATTAGATGGAAAGGAAAACTGGGATAAATCAACAGTATTTTAACAACATTATCAATATTTCAAGTACAGTTGAAAATCCGAGACAGTGGTAAGATTGGCAATGATCCAAAAGACTACCTTTGAGACTGAGATCTAGACAAGTAGACTGATATATTCCAGTTTATTTAATGTTCATTTTGGTGATTTTTTTGTGTTATACAAAGGTACAAGCATAAGCTCAATATTTTTACTTATTTGATTTCAGTTCAGGTTTCGATTAGTTGATAATGCATTTGTATGAAAGCGTAAAATAAACTTTTAGGTTGTCCTTAAATTCTTGAAAAAGTTCATTTTTTTAAAAATTGAAGCAGCATTTGTGTCTATATGATTTAGAAAACCAGTTGAAGATCTGACAAAATTAGAATATTTCTGTGAAAATTATAATTTTTGGCTTTGTACTAACAATGAACACTAGATGATTAGTTTTTATGACATAATAATAATCTGAAATGAACATTTTTCTCCACAAAAATTATCTTGATGTTTCTTACCAATGACTCAACTCGGACAGCACTGCCTCACTAATGAGATGACAAGCAAAGAGTCATAAGGTGCTTTATCTTGAGCTTGGAACGACTGTAAGTCACAAACACTTTCCTAATCAGCTAATACGTTGGGCTGAGGAGATAGCTCTGTGTGCAAACACGCCATGCCAGCCCCAGAAGCAGCTCCAGGTGTGCCAGGCCGGCCACACAAACCGGTGTGTGTCACATGCCTGGGATCCCAGTGCTCAGGAGGCTGAAACAGCAAGATGACTAGGAGTCCGAGCTGCCTAGCAAGGTAACGTACCAAGTAAAAATATAAATAAATGATTTACAAAACATTTAAAAAATCACCTAATATATTTTCACATATTTCTTCAAATTTAAATCAGTACAGAATTTGAGATATGAAAAATATTCCTCCTTTGTGCAAGAATACATCTTGTGATTTTGAGCTCCAGTGTATGGCTAAGCTACTGGAGTAGCTTCCTTCCAGCAGAAAAGTATAAAAATGAAGTATACATCGTGAGGCCATAATATTAAGCTGAGCTGTAAATTGCTGTGTTTGACAATTTCTTTGAATAACTCACTATGGTTGTAGAATGCTGGACTGTGTTGGATTGTGGTGTCGAGTTCAAGCACCTAAGGTAGTTGAATGTCAATGGAGTGCCCACTTTTGACAGGTGTAGACAAAGGAAGGGGTGTAGAAAGAAAAAATCATGATGTGTGTGTATAGACAGTACAGTTAGGATGGAAAACACTGTGCTTCTACATAATTCTATGAGAGGCAAGATCTGCACTAATGGTGGTTGGGCAGGATATTATGTCGGCTTCTAGTACTACGGTCATCCACTAGGAAAATAATTATTGAATTTTTGATATAATTCAGGTATAAAAAATAAGATAAGTAAGCAGCTACACTATTAATTCACTGATAAGAGATATCTGCTAAAATAATATCTGTAAATATAATATCATGTATGCACCTTGTACAATACCAAAACGTTATGAAAACAGTTTGCAATGTATTAATTTATCGAATCTGTATGGTTAAGGTGTCTTGAAACTGTCTGATTGACATTTGTACTTCAATAAAAAATAAATAAATAAATTAATTAAAAATTAAAAAAAAATAGAGTAGCTTCCTTGAACTCAGGCCCTTGAACTTGCCAGGCAAGTGCTTATTCTACTGAGCCATCTCCCCAGCCCCTGACATTTTAGAACTGATTCCAATTTAAAAATATTTTTCTTATGCTTCCACCTTTCTTAGAGGCACATGTAGCAAGTGAGCATACTGACTGACACAAAGTAGCACATATTATACCTTGTTTTTTCTCTTTAAACTATGCAAGCAGAAAATAACTATAGTTGGATGCATGTAATACCAGTTCTTTACAGTTGTCTATCTTATAAATGCAGGTTGATTTATAAAGTCTGTCTTGAACAACATTTACTGCAACAATATTATTTTTTATTTATTAGTGCTTGTTTATTTTATTTATTTACTTATTTATGTATTTATTCATTTATTTATTTTTGTATTTTAGGGAAGGGCCTATAAGGTGTTCAGGGTCTCACTACTAGATAGGATTCATACTGATTCAGCTACTTAAAGCCTCCCAAGAGCTGGGATTACAGATGCACACCACCATGCTGTCTCAATTGCCATCTCAGCATGCTGCAGGGATGGGGGGTATGGAGCATCGAACCCCCGGCATCTTTAATCTGATGAGCTATTTGGCTGGCCCAGTGCTTGTTAATAATACCTAATATTAGCATTCCTTGTGTGGAGTCGACACATGTATATAACACATCCAAATCCCTTTTATGTCTCCTTTATTTCTCTCCCTTTCTCTTTCCTCCACACCTTGATTCTCTTCTCATTCTCCTCTCATCATTCAAAAAAGATCTATTTCTTACTATTTTTATTTCATTATTAATTTATAATTTGAGTAGTTTTTATGTAGCATATCTTTATTAAAGTGTTCTACATGGTAGAGTATCTAACTCAGAGTACTCAGTTCACATATTAATTTTTAAAACTGGAATTACAATTCTTAAATCAATTAGTTCTGTATAGTTTTAGAAGTTATCAATCAGAACCAAAATGATAAAAGAAAATTTTATTCAGGGCCAGCCAGACAGATTGAAGTGCCTACTGAAGCTCATGGTAAGGACTGGGGTTCAATCCCCACCCTTGGGGTGCTCTTAGATAACAATTGAGACTGAGTGTGGTGGCATGTGCCTATAATCCCAGGTCTTGGGAGGCTAAATACAGCAGGATCACTAGTAGTCTCTTATGTGTAGTGAGATCCTGTAGATCCTATACTAAATACATTTTAAAAAATCATTTACCCTAATCTATACATTTTAAGACTCATTAATGTTTCCTGTGCCCTCCATATGTGAATACATTGTGCCAAAGTTATACCCCAAAACCTTCACTGAAAAGATTCAGAATAACTTCGGAAGGATTTAGGATTGGTAAAGGGAGCAAAATGTTCTCAATGTGGTAACAATTTCAGTTTCCAAAACTGTTTTGTGTTCTCATAGATTTTATGTCTATCCATAACTCCTCAGTATCTTGTATATTTTCATAGAAAGCATTAATGTCACAATTAGATTTTTTATACACATTAGATGCTGGAAAAATTATTGTCACTCCTTGCTTAATTCAATCATGCTTCTATCTGAATGTTTTTAATATAAGTCATATATTTAAATTTCACCGTAAGCTGTATGAAATTTATCCAGAGCATTACACATGGTCTTGAAGCATTTTCACTGAATAGGAGTTCCATTGACCTAAAGAACGTCAAGCCCTAAAAGCTACTATTAAGAATTCAGCAAACATATACAAATATTTAAGTGTTTTTTTGTTTGGTTGGGGGTTTTTTTGTATTTTAGGGAAGAGTCTACAGGGTGATCAGGGTCTCACTACTACATCAGACTCAGCGATTCTCCTGTTTACAGGTTCCCAATGCTGGGATTACAGGTGTGCACCACCGCACCTAGTCTCAGCGTCTGTCTCAGTGTGCCCTGGGGATGGGGCTGGCATGGCTGGCCTGGATCGAACCCCTGGCCCTTGCACCTGCCTGCAGGTGCTTTAATCTGCTGAGCTATTTAGCCAGTCCATTTAATATGTTTATAGCTGTTTCCATTACTTTTCTCTTGTTGCTGGGAAAAAATATCTGAGACCAAAGTTAAGGAAAAAAAGATTTATTTAGCTCACAGTTTGTTGAGGTTTCAGTCTACACGTGGCTGGCTCCAAGCCAGAGCGGCTCGCAGCAGAGGGCAGCCGTTCACGGCAGCAGAAAACAGAAATCCACAAAGGGAGGAGGAGCGGCTGCCACAGCTTGCAAGCCTCTCTTTCCTTTCCTTATGTTGTAGTCAGGCTCTCCAGCCCCACGCGGGTGAGGCGCTCACACCCGTAATCCCACCATTGGATCACAAATCAATCACAGACTTTCGGAGGATATCCCCGTGAGGGCATTGGTTGTGGGGGGACAACTAAGCACAAACTATAACAATGGGCTTACTCAAAATTAATAAGCTGTTTAAGACACAGGTTTAAGGGGCCAGGGACATGGCTCAGTGGAATAAGTGTTCCCCTGGCAAGTGCAAGGGCCTGAGTTCAAGCCCTAGTTCTGCCCCACACCAAAAAAAAGAGACATGGGTTTAATAAAATTATTGCATATTTTATTTCATGTCTATGCAGGAAACAAATGTTCTCTATGTATTTTGAGGGGTAACTATGCACCTTGATTCCCAACTTCTGAAAAACACATATTTCTAAAATTCATTTCTTACTTTTCTATTGTAAATTAGATTATGTATTACTCTTTAACTAAAAGCTATACATGAACTGCTAAAGTAATTATCTTGCTTTTTATTTATAGATCAAATGCTATTTTGTAATATATTTTTAAAATTTCATAAGGAAAAATAGTATTTTGCTTAAATTTACATTATATCATTTTATTTAACAATGTTTTTGTACTATTTAAAGAATATATTTCTATTAATTGAATTACATAAATTTTCAAATTTTTAAAATACTAAAACTAAAAGGCCAGCCAAATAGCTCAGTGGATTAAAGCGTCTGCTTAGGAGTTCGATCCCCAGGCCTGCAGTGCCAGCTCTGCCCCATGGAGCACACTGAGGCAGTGATGGAGACTGGGTGTGGTGGCACGCACCTGTAATGCCAGCACTTGGGAGGCTGTAAACAGGAGGATCACTGAGTCTGATCTATGCAGTGAGACCCTGTGCACCCTTTGCTACATACAAAAAATAAATAAATAAGTAAAAAGATAAAATAAAATACTAAAACTAATTTTACACGGATTAATTTAATAACGTGTATGTTTATATGTTTATGTATTTTAAAATAAGTCAGTTGTTTGATATCTTCATAAATGTAAGACAAGGATAATTTATGTATATTTCATCCTACTTTGTGAAGACACCAGCATGCCAATCATTTTCTGCTGCTGATTTCCAGTATCAATATATTCCCAGGTCTGATATTGTCAGGACCATTCTGATTTTTATCATAGTAGCTTTGTAATATATATCATATATATAAATATGATAGCTTCGATAATTGTACTGCTGATTTCTATTGGGTTATTGTAAGGGGCAGTTTATGCTTTTTTTTGTTCTTTCTTCTTTTTAATTTCTTTTTCTTTTGTTCAAATTTTTTGCTTATATCTGGTAATCTTAACAACTAATCTGAAGACAATGTGTAATAGAGTGACCATTTTGTTCCTATCATTTTTTAGTGAAATTGTACATAGTTTGAATGCTTTTTAAAACTGTTCTTAATCTCTTTTAAAAATAAGAAAAAAATTGCACATAACTAATGATAGTGTCAAGAAAAAATAATGCTAAAATTTAAAAAAATGCATCCTGACAAAAGTGCTCATAAATTTCCTCATTATACTAACATAAGTAACCTACTTTCTCTAATCAAGCATGGCAATTTAGATGTCTTTGTGGGCTGTGGATATCCTAATTAGTGACAATCACAGACTTGACATATTTCTGGTAGCAAAAATAAGCTTAAAATTGACTAATAAATATCACCTAAGTCGCAATCCCCAACCATAATTTTCCAATCACATCTAGCAAGGAGCAAAGAAGAGGGAAGACAGAAATAAGAATCACGTTTAGCAGTAGAGCATCCATGATTTCTTGACGCCGATCACATGAAATACAAGCACACAGAATAAGAAAGAAGAAAATAGATGCTTCTTATGAGGATCTCTCTTCAGTGTGTTCAGGTGTGCCTCAGAGTGAAGTGCTGTACGCTGCTCACAACGTTTCTGTGTTCAGTGTGACAGGATACAAGTTAGGATGGGATGAGTTTATTACAGATTTATAGATGGCAAGGATAGCAGCAGCCTTGCACCCCACGTCCACCTGGATGCAAGCTGCAGGAAAGCTGCTGGGCTGAAGAGAACCTCATCTCGTTTTGCTTTGCGCCACAGCTGCAGGAGCCTACACTTCTGGGGTGTCCTACGTCAGGAGTCCAGGACTTGTGGGGATAAAGGTGGCTACCGTCACAGAGCTTCAGCTATCCCGCCCATCTGAGACTACTTTATTCTAGCACTTTCTATGGTTATTCTTGAGAGCTAAACACAATAAGTGAGTGAGAATTTGGTAACTATGCAGAATAGATTTGCACTGGGGAAGAGAGGATTCAAAAGAAAGAGCATAAGCATTTTCATAGGATTTCTGAGATATATATGTGGAAACCATGCATTATTCTGAGAAGTCAGACAGAATGTTGCTCATGTCAAATACATGGCATGAACTCATCGCCGAGACCCCTGGAGTTTTGACATCCTAATCATATGTAATTCTCCTGAGGCAGGATGTAATATGCACACAAGAATTCTGGCACATTGTTGGCAGTCGAAAACAGGACTATTGGCAAGATTAGGAGAGCATTTTGTTTTTAAATCTTCAGATAAGCTTACTGAATAGAAAATCTGTCTTGTATGGTTTCTGTCTTTTTTCTCTTGAGTCAAGACATGCTGAGAATCACAGTTGCAAAATAGCAGTCAGAGATCTTGCTGCTTCAGAATTGCGTGGAACAATTTACTTATTTTTAAATGCCAATTCCACAGCCTCACTTCCAGTGATTTTTACATGAAAGTAGAGACTCCGAAAGCACTGTGAAGTATTTCTGAGGTTTTTCTGATGTTCTGCAATGTACTGTCTCTGACACTGACCTGTTTACTACACCTCACCGATCCAATGATAGCCCTGTAATTCACCAGAAGAAACTCTAGTGGTCTGGGTGCAGAAAAGGACATTCAGTACAGGTGACTTTCTCTAAATGGGCAGTGAAGTATTTCCAAATATTTGCTCAAAACCTACTTACATCTTAGGTCAGCTAAGAAAAATCAGATTTTATTAAAATTTTACAGTGATGTGAATCTAGAAATCAGTTAAGTATATGGACATGTAGGTAATGTTTCTCACTATAACACTGAAGTGTTCACTGAATTTCACATAGTTGAGGTGTTTCTCGTTATCTGAAATATTACAGAATTGGTTCAACAAAGTATTGGGTGTGTATGTTTATATTTGATTTATTTTTGGTGAAATTTTCATACTGAAAAATAAAATTTATACAACAGTAGTATATGGCTACCAAACCAATTTACCAACTGGCCCTTGGGTATAGTTGTTTGCTATTACTCAAATGCATGTGTGTAAAGACTTTTTCCCCTTTATCTCAGCCACTCTGAAAGTTCGCTGTTACAGAATGACAGTAATTCCTCACATCTTTATTCTCCTTTCAGCTCATGTTTTGCTTTCTTTATTTTCAGACTCTGTGGTTTGCTGAAAACACACACTTAATGTCTCTCTGTCCACTTGGTGTACTTGCTATGCACTGTCTCTTGTTGTCTTTAGTAATTTTTTCCTCAGGATAATTGTGCGGCACAGCAATGTATCCATTCTTGGCATTTATTTGAGTCATATGTGCAAGGTACAGCTTTCAGCCCTTCCTTTTGGCTTGAGTCCCCTGTTTCATTGATCAGGAAGAACTCTGTGTATGCCACACGATGTAGCCTCTTTGTTCTCAACACCATCAGTGTCCCCTCAGTTGCATACTGAGACTATTTGTATTGAAGTTGCATGTCAGAATGCTAGTTCTAGGATTTACAATTTTATTATTTGCCCTCTGCCTATTCTCTCATGTTACCTTTCCTTTATTTTTCTTGTATTATTTATATATGAATTACCTGATCCTCGTTAGGTCATGCATTTTCCACTCTAACTTTTTGTACTGTATTTTTCTTCTCCCTCAGAAAAACATAAATATATAATTTAATACCATTACTGCCACCACCATTTTATAATTCTTAGTGAATGTGGAAGGTCCCCTTGAGATTCACTAACTGTTCTTATTTTTAAATATAGTCGTGAGGAACCCCTAATGTTCTAAATATTTTTATAGTCATTCAATATGGTTTACAACTTCCTTTCCATAAGTATTATTGGGACATTTTACTGCTGACAATTTTTTTTCAGTTTTCCTTTGTTGGACTCTATTTTCATCTACTTTTTTTCTACCTTGTTAAATAGTTGTGAAGGCTAAAGAATTCACAGTTGACAGTTTTTTATTCTTTCAGGCTTCTAGAAATTATGTACCAAAGCCTCCTGGTTTCTGTGCCTCCCAATGGAAAAACTGTTCCTATGACAAAAGACACTTTCTTACAGATAAAACATTTATTTCCTCAAAACATTCAGATTTTTCTGTTTTTTAAAGTAAGTGATAAATAAGACTTTTGTTATAATTTTGGTATTGTTTACTGTTTAAGGTATGTTCAACATTTTAAATCTGTGTTTTCATCTTTCATCAAATTTAGACAAAGCCTAAATATTGTTTAATACAGTATGTAGTACATTAATATTAGGGCCTACAGTGGAGGTGGTAAAAATAGTGAATGGAACAGCGTGACCCTTCCTGCAGTACGACCAGTGGCTTGAGAGAGGGACCCAGATGTGTGGGTATTAGGCAGCTCCTCTTAAGGAGCTTAAGGGGGGACCTGAGCCCTTGTGCCACCTCTGTGGCAGCAACAGCAGCAGCACCATGACCACCACAAAGCCACACTTAACCCTGCAGCAGCTGGTGTGACACAGAGAGGCTCACCTGTGGGAATGGAGCTGAAGAGGACCTGCAAGGACGGGGGGAGCCAATGTACTTCGGACTGGGAGCAGGCAAGACTTGGTGCTGCCTGAGGGGGTCACAGCCAGTGGAGGAGCACAGCAAAGACTATCCAAGTTAGGGGACGACCATGGGTGGGCTGCAGAGCAACATACGGAAAGTTGCAGGCTCAGCACTGGCCGCAGCCTGCACGTCTGGAAGCCAAGGTCAGCCAAACATCACCCTACAGCGGACTAGGCAGGTTTTTGCACCATAAAAGATGTACAAGCTTCAAACTGGAAAATTAACTAAAATAAAAAATGACAAAATACAGAATCAAAATGCAGCCCCAGACCTTCATTCTATGCAGGACCAGTTAGCGACATGGAGATGGACAAAATTAGAATCCATCCATATAAGTATATTTATGGGAACATTAGCTACAGCAATGAGATGAGAAAGAAGTAAAGGCATACATGGAAAGAGAAAAATCATCATTATTTTCAGAAGACATGATATTTTACATGGAAAACTGCAAAAATTCAAAAATTCTATCAAAAGACTTCTAGAGGAGCCAGGAAGATAGATAGCTCAGTAGAATAAGTGCTTGCTTAGCAAGCGTAGGATCCTAAGTTCAATCCCTGGTATCACCAAAAAAAAAAAAAAAAAAAAAAAACCTTCTAGAGATTTAATAACCAACTTCAGTAGCATAGCTGAGTACAAAGTCAACACTCAAAATCAATATCTGGGCAGGCCAAATAGCTCAGCAGATTACTTTCACAAGGACTAGGGGTTCAATTCCTGGACCTGGTGTGCTGACCCTACCCCCAGGGCATGCTGAGAAGGCAATTGAGACTCAGCGTGGTAACTCAGGCCTCTAATCTCAGCTCTTGGGAGGCTGTAAACAGGCAGATCACTATGAATCTGATCTTGTAGCGAGGCCCTGAACATCCTGTAGACCCTTCCTTAAAATAAAATAAAAAAAAAAAAATCAATATCTTTCCTGTACACAAGTAACAAAATCACTGAAGAGAAATTGGGGAAACAGCACCTATAAAATAGCCTCAAGATAAATGAATTACATCAGAGTTGGTCTAAGCAAGGAAGGAGAAGACCTCTACACTGAAAACTACAGTGCTCTGAGCAAAGGAGATGAAGATATCAGCAAATGAAAAGTAATGCCTTGCTCTCAGGCAAGAAGGACTAACCTAATGAAAATGGTCATACTCCCAAAATTAAAGTGCATATTTAGTTCAATCCTAATTAAAATAACATTAATGTATCTCATAGAACTACAGAAAACATTCCTAAAATTCATCTGTAAGCAGAAGAGGCTTACAATAGCAAAGGCAATCCTGAACAACAAAAGTAAGACAGGAAGCATCATCCCTGACTTAAAATTACACTATAAACCTACTGTGCTAAAATCAGCATGGTACTGGACCAAAAAAAAAAAAAGAGCTAAGGACCAGTGGAACAAAGTAAAAGATGCAGACACAAGGTACAAACACACTCTGCCACCTTATTTTGGAGAAAGGGGCCAAAAATGTCCACTGGAAGAAGGATAGCATTATAACCTCTGACTTGAGATTACATTACAGAGCAACTTTTAAAAAAATAAAAGCATGCAGGCCGGGGAGATAGCTCAGTAGAATAAGTGCTTCCATGGCAAGCATAAGGACTTGAGTTCAATCCCCGGTTCTGAAAAAAAAAAAATCAGGATCAATGGAATAGAACAGAATATATAAAAGTAATTCCAAACATACTTACCTACTTTATCTTTAACAAAGGGTCCAAACATATTCACTGGAAGAAATACAAATTTTTAATAAATGGTGCTGGAAGAACTGGCTTTCCACATGCTGATGATGAAAAATGGACTCCTGTCTCTCAGCAGGCACCAGACTAAAATCAAAATGGATCAAAGTTCTAATTATTAAAACAGAAACAATAAGACTACTGGAAGAGAAAATTCATAAAATTCTTGAAGATGTAGGTATAGAAAGACACATGGCAAATGTCACAAAGAATCAGCAACTGAGATCTCATCTAATTAAAATGCTTTTGTACAGAAAATTAATTCACCAATAGAATGAAACTTCAAACCATAGAGTAGAAAAAGAATTAGCTGAAAGTTTCTCAGACAGGGCTGGAAGATAGTTCAGTAGAATAAGCGCTTGCCTGTCAAGTGCAAGGTCCTGTGTTCAATCCCCAGCACCGCAAAAAAAAAGTTTCTCAGACAAATAAACAATACCTAGAATATATAAAAAACTTAAAAATATTGGAAAGCCCCCCAATTAATGGACTAAACAAAATTTTGGCATCTGAGATAAATACTTCTAAATTGAAGAAATATAAATGCCATATATGAAAAAATATTTTTAACAGTTCTGGTCACTTCAAAAAATGCCACTCTGAATCTGAGATTGCATGTCACTCCAGAGAGAATTGCGTCATCAAAAAAATCAACCAATATCTACTGCTAATAGGGTGGTAAGGATAAAGGAGCACTTCTTTACAGTTATTGCGAGTACAGACTGGTAAAATTACTCTGGAAATCAGTATGGAAATCCTTGCCATATTCTTTTTATGTCTCAGTGGAATAAGCGCTTTCCTGGCAAGGGCAAGGGCCTGAGTTCAATCCCCTGTTCTGCAAAAAAAAAAAAAAAAAAAAGCAAACCTTATTTGTAGGGGCCAGGGAGGTGGCTCAGTATGGAAATCCTAAAAATAACTAGGACTAAAGATTTTTATTCTCTTAAAAACGACACAAAATCTAGGCCTAGAGGTCCTATTCAACAGAACTACTTCCCTTTGTGGTATCTTCCCTAAAAATTGAAAGCATCAGGCCGCACCAATACATGTACACCCAGTTTATAGTACCAGAATTAGTAATAGGAAATCTTAGAAATAGCCTAAGAGCCTATCTGTTGATTAATGGGTAAAGAAGATGCTGCTTTTCAGTTTTAGCTTTTTTTGATGGTGGAGTACTACTCCACTAAAGAAAGATAAACTTGAAACATTCCTAAAGTTGAACCTTGACATTGTGTTCTTAAGTGAAATAATTGCACATACTCGGGTAAGTGTTGTATTCCCTTTCTGATGTGAGAAACTGCAAGTGTAAATATGGCCCAAAATGTGTAATAGATGTTTTGAAATAGAAAGAAATTGTTCAAAAGGAAAAGGGAGCGAGAGAGAGAGGAAGAGGAAATTAGGAGAAAGACAAAGAAGAAGAAAAAAAGAACAGAAACAAAAGATTTTTAAAAAAGGTTTACAAGAGGAGTTGAAAGGTGGAGAACCTATGCCTGAAACATGAAATCAAGGTATATTATGTGCAAGTACAAGTTTCCTATGATGAATGTGAGCATTACATATATTTAAATTGCCCCAATAAGCTTAATTTAAAATATATATCTGTACTTTTATGTCTTTCATCAAATTTGCTGAATGTTTAAATATTATTAGGATATTTTAAAATCATTTATTTATGTGTTTATTTATTTATTTGACACAGGGTCTTGCTATGCAGCTCAGACTACTAGTAATCCTCCTGTCTCAGCCTCCCCAGTGCTGGGACTCTTGCCTATGCCACTACACCCGGTTTGGGTGTCTGACTTGGCGTGGGGCTGGCATCACATGCCGAACTAGGGAATCAGGCTCAGATCTTTGCTCTAGCCAGCCAGGAGCCTAGAGCACTGAACCATCTCCACAGCCATTATTAGAATATTTAAATGTATAACAGAATCTATAATTATAATGAATATTATGATTCTTATTATTATTATCAAAGCGCATCTTCCTTTTACCTACCCTGTAAATATTTAGTAGCAATACAAATTTTGTATCTTTAATTATTATTCTTCTGCTGTGCCTAGATTTATTTGTTTGATTTGTTCACTTATTTGCCTTTTCTCTCTTTCTATACAGGACAAATTCTATTAATCTGTCCTCAAAATCATTGATTCTATCTTTTTTCATTTCCACTGTCCTGTTGAATTCATCTACAGAACTTTTTAATTCTATAGTTAATATTAAAACATTTTATAACCTTTATGATTTTCATGAGATATTCAGAGTTTTTCATTTGTTTCAAGGGAATCAAGTAATAAAATAGTGTTTAAGCATTTTCATAGCTGCCTTGAAATTGTTTTCCAGGGTATCTTATATAAGATTAATCTCAGTATTAGTGGCTATTGTCATCTTCAAATTTTTTTTTTTTTTTGGCTGAACGGGGGATTGCATTCAGGACCTTGAGCTTGCTAGGTTTTTGGATTTTGTAAAAGGAGAATTTTTCTTATCCTGGACATTTGCCTATTACACCAAGAAACTCTTGGCCTTCATTAAAAATTCTATTACAGTAGGCAGGCATCCTATTCAGGTGGGGAACGCACTTCTTAGTTTATTTGGGGGTTTCCTTTCAATGACAATTTAAAGTTGAATACTTTTGTATTGTTTATTTTCCTGCTTTTATCAGTGGTGCTTTTCAGGCTGTCCCTGGTCAATTCCTACTAGCTTTAACATAACAACTAGAAAAGATTAATTCCATAGGATTTCTTTCATTAGGGGAGAGAATCTTAGAGTTAGGAAGAGCAATATGCTTTCTGTGCTGGGCAGTGTTGGTTGCTCACGTTCTGCTAGAGAGAGACTGCTTGCCTGGGTGGGTGATTTTTGCATTAAGTTTTCTGTGTCTCTATTGAGGAGAACAGGGTTCAAATACCGACCCTCTTATTTTCTGATTATGTGACCATTAATTTACCTAACTCCCTGGAACTCCTTATAATTGAATAGTGGATAACATGTGCTTCTAGGTGTGAGCATGTCTTAGATAACTAAATGCAGCTTCTGTTATCAACTCTCACTCATTGCCATTGAGGAAAACTATTACTCCCCTCTGCCCTGTTTGGAATAACCAGCACATTCTTCATGGTTAAATCAGCTGTGACTTTCTTCCAGTTGTAGGAGAATTAAAACTGGAACATTGCTATTTTTGCCTCCTTTGAATCAGAAAACTTCAAATTTCTAGGAACTTTCAACTATTTGTGCCTGAAAAATTAGAGCGAAGATGTGACCTAAGTTTAGAGAAAACAGCAGAAAGGAATTGTTCTATGATTGCATTTTGAACACTATTTCAAAAGAACCTGGCCTTTCATAGAGAGGTAGTAGTAGTGTCATAGTTCAAGGAGAAATGGAAGGAAGTGCTGAGAAGTCCTCTTACGTGGCATTATCTTACTTCATCAAACTATCTGCTTTTCAGATAAGATTTATGGTTTTATGATATTGTTCTGTCTGAACATTATTCCTTTAAAGGAAATTCAGAATTTAGTAACATTTCAAACTGACTTATTCTCACAAGGGTGATGGAATAAAATTAAATGCAATGAATAGTTCTAATTATTCTCTTGTATAGTTCACATCCTTCTGCTAGGGACCCTGTAGCTCAATGAAGTCATGTGCTTCATCGGAACTCAATGAAATTCATTCTGTAAACCCTGCTCCTCTCATGTGAAAACTTTGCATGTAAAACTAAAGCGTAATACATTTTCACTCCCAAATTTTTGAGAGAAAATGTAAAACAAGACAGAAAAATTTATAGTTCTGTAGATTTATTTTAGGAAGTTTGTTTCCTTATTTTTCTTCTAATTCTGAAATTCTAACTTGTCAGGTCATTGGATGAAGCACTGAATGATCTAGAAGGCATCTTTGTTTTGAAATACACCATTTATGCAAGTGTTTATTCATCTTTTAAGAAAGCTTACCTAGGAAATATTGCTGACCAAAGGATTTTTCATCATGTACTTACAATCCAGCAATGAGGAAAATCACAAATAAAAATTTCATTCTCCATTTTATTATCTTGATGGTAAAAGAGACAATTTCAATAGTAAATGAATATAAAATAAATTATAGTTTTAAAAGTAATTTAGGGGGCAGGGGAGATGGCTCAGTGGAGTAAGTGCTTCCCTGGCAAGCGCAAGGGCATGAGTTCAATCCGTGGTTCCACACAAAATAAATAATAATAATAATTTAGTATTACAGAGACAATGGTAGGTGTGAAAATAATAAAGTGGAGCTGGATGTGGTGGTGCACAGTAATCCCAGTACTTAGGAGGCTGGGGCAAGAGGATCACCATGAGTTTGAGGCAATCCTGGGATAAGATCTTATCTGAAAAACAAAGATGAATTAAATGCTAGGAAATCATGAACATTTAATATTATATATATAGTAGTGAGAAAGTGGCCTGTGAAGATGATTTGAGGTAAATGAAGTTATAGCCTAAGTATACATCCGGGAAAAAATCATATAGGCAGAGTGAACTAATAATATTGAATTGCTAACAATGGTAATGTAGGTATGTTATTTTTATTTATAGGAAACAATGATTACAGAGCAAGTGAAACATTAGAAAAATAATGTATTAATGAGGATGTTATAGAATAAACAGATCAAATGGGAATGTGATTTTTGAAAACCATTATTTACTGTGTGAGCCAGCCTACAAGTTTGTTATGTGGAGTTGTGAAGGAAGATAAAGGACAAAAAGATATAGTTAGGTTCGGATGTGGCGGACCCAGAAGCTCTTACCTTTAATGCACAGGGCACACCTGGCACCTGGCTCACCTTGCCACATTTGCAAACAGAAACAAACAATTAGAATAATGCAGTATGCCCCTGCTTTCCACCATCTGCAGCACAAGCCTGGGCACAGGACCAATCTCCACTGTCTCAGCTTTGGAACCTGGAGTGTGTCAACACACTTGCAAGCAGACGCCAAAGCACAGCTTGCTGCCTCTCTCCTTTGTGCTCTTAAAGAGGTTCATTAGGCCTTGATTTATCTCCTTATCCAGTCTCCCCCAGGTGGCCTTCAACAATTGTTTTTAACCTTAATGCAGCATAAAATGTTATGTGTATTGGGAACTGGCCAGTGTTGCACCTTCTTGGGTAAATGTATGGTGAAAAATAGAAGATAACTGAAAAGAGTAATATGGCATAGGAGGGGCTGCAAAGATCAGAGCTCTGGTGGCTAGTCCTTAAGCTCCTCTGAGTGGGCCACTGTTTAATGAGTATTGAACTTACTGAGTTATTCCCTACACGTCTGTGCACTCCCTTGCAAAAACTGAGGCAAAAAGGCCCAAAACCGAGCAAGGCCTTGTGAACATGGAACAAAGACATTCTGAGCAGCAAACCTCCTCTTAGTGTGAGATCTCTTTCATCTCTAAGGTTAACAGTAGCTGCCCTGGATTTCGGAGGGAGAGTCAGTATCTTCAGCGGTGATGTCACTTACCTTCAAAGACATCACAGTGTTACTGGTTATGACAGCCTCTCCTATGATGATTGGAAAGGAAGGGTTTGTTTCTGTGTGCCAGCCACTGGCTCCTCAGCCAAGCCACTGAAGGCTGGTACAGACTCATGTTAGTGTAGAAAGTCATTTGATTAATCCCAAAGCCTTCTCAGTGACACCTCTATGTGGTCTCTCCATCATATGTAGGATTAAATAAAATAAGGCCTGACATAAGTTAAATTCACAACTTTTCCTTCTTTTTTTGTTTCCTTCATTTGGTTCATTTGCTTGCTTTCTCTTTAAGAAAATGATGAAAGACCTAGCATGATCCACTGAGATTACTGTAGAAATCTAAGAAGAAGATAATCCCACCTTTGAGAGCTGGTATCAGCAGCAAAATACACACAATATGAGTTTTGGTTCTAATTTAAATTGGAATGATTAAATTTCTGATAAATTGCTCTTAAACTAAAGAGATTCAGTATGATACCATGTACCTTGGTTTAACTATATGAGGGATGGCTTTTTTTTTTTTTTTTTTTTTTTACAGAAATGAGAAAGAAAAAAGATACTAAGATTACCAGCTTAGCAGTTACCAGATATGTGGAACCCGTCCTTCTTTACATCAAGCTGCCAAACACATGTGTGTTGTTTATCTCAAGCTGGAGCTTGTGTGCCACTAAAAGCATAACCACTGAAAATAGGGAGAAATATTCTCTATAAGCTGTGGTGCCAGCCTCGTAACTCAGCCGATTAAAATGCCCACTTAGGCAGGGTGCAACAGCCGGGTTCGATCCCCACTGTACCCTGCCGGGTCACACTGAGATGGTGACTGAGACTGGGTATGGTGGAACACGCCTGCAATCCCAGCACTTGGGAGGCTGAAAATAGGAGAATCACTACAAGTCTGATCTACATAGTGAGACCCTGTAGACCCTGTACTAAATACAGAAAACAAACAAGTAAAAAAGCTGTGACACTTGCTAAGCATCCAGCATTGGCACTGTGCTTCTAGACCCAACATGTTATTCAGGGCCCTATGTTTCCAGGGCAACTGCAGAGGTGCAACAGGCTCCTGATCAACCATGGGTAGTGCCATCACTCTGCCCCTCATTGCTAAAATAGATATTGTGGCGGCTAATTTTGCCATAAAATCCAGTAAGCAGCATCAGATGCTCCTCATCACTCTTGGTCGCTGGCTGCCTGTGGGGATGGCAAAACGTGCACAAAACTTTGCCATCTGCAACCTACTAAGAAACTGTACAAAAAGCTGCGTGAGGCTGTGGATACACTGTTCTGGAAATTCAAGTTCTGTTTACATGCCACAAAGAATAAAAGCACAGAATGAAACCAGGGAGACAGTAAACAATATGCTAATCAGTAGTCTCATATGGTACAGAAGCAGATTTGAAGTAAGGATTAAGTTTTATGCATGTACAATTCTGTATCTCTTGTTGTCATTGCAAATTAAATCTGACTGTGATCAAAAAGGCTGAAAAGAAATCAAAGGTAGTGTGGGAAGGAGCATAATTTACAGAAAAAAGTTTTTACAATTTAATATTGCAATGCTTAGTTTTCATATTTACATTTTGATACTATCTGACAAATATATTTTTCAAAGTTTTATTATAAAAAGTATATTATAAATATTTTATATAAAAGTTTTATTATAAATATTAAATACAATATTTTATTGTATTGAATTTTATGTATTCAGGACAGGGTCTGCATGGTCTCATTCCACAGATTGGACTCAGAGTGATTCTCCTGTTTTCACTATCCCAACTGCTAGGATTGCAGGTGTGAGTCACCATGCCAGTATGACTTTTTTAAAATTTAATTTTATGGGGAAAAAAATTGCAATGAGTCAGTTTCAAAACAGGTTGGTAGGAGACTTACAACAATTGATACATTGCATTTTGTTGACTTTGAAGCAATAATTTATGGCATAAGATGCAGACATGATATCCTGTCAAACACTATTAGTATAAATATTTCTTGTTGTTGAAGTGAAAGTAGATACATACATATCCTGACTATTTTGTATCTCCTGTTTTGTTTAGTTTTGTGAGAGATGGGTATTCCATCATCATCCAAATATTGTAGGTGCATGAATTCAGCAAAATATTCCAATATAGTCCATTAGCGCACATAGTAGTGGGTTATCCACAGGACTGGCAATGTCTGAATCTGATGAGTTGAGCCTTTCGCAGCTCAGCATTTCTATACATACCTCATTTTTACATTTTTCTGCTGCATGGTTAAGATCAAGATAAAGCAAGACCTATATAACAAGAAACATAACTTTTTTAAAGTGACAATGTCAGTCACATCCTCGCAGGACTTATCCTGAAACCTTGTACTGCACTTTGTAGATCCTTTGTCAGTGTCAGCCATGTGGATGAGTCATGGCCATTGCTTAACCAATTTGCCCTCTGAGAAAGCATGAGAGAATGATTTCTTTCCATTTGACTCTCTTTAGGCACACTCTACATCATCAATCACATTCCTTTCTGGCCCCATAATCTCCTTGATCAGAAAATTTGTGCACAACTGAGTTAAATGATTTAACGGTATGCATTTTCCTATGTCCTAAGTCCTCACTAATGGTGAAAAGCTAGGGCCAAAAGGTTGGCAGTTCTTGAAGCCCTTTGTTTCTATAACTTTTGGTTTGCAAAGTTAGGTTGTTAACCCTCCAGAACAGAAGCTTATTATTGCCCTAAAATAAAT